>CAUYLG010020319.1:0-35731 GCA_963573385.1 Cacajao melanocephalus
AGAACATGCATTGTTTGATTTTCTGTTCTTGTGTCAGTTTGCAGAGAATGATGGTTTCCAAGTTCATCCATGTCCCTACAAAGGACACGAACTCATCGTTTTTTATGGCTGCATAGTATTCCATGGTGTATATGTGCCACATTTTCCCTGTCCAGTCTATCATCGATGGGCATTTGGGTTGGTTCCAAGTCTTTGCTACTGTAAACAGTGCTGCAATGAACATTCGTGTGCATGTGTCCTTATAGTAGAACGATTTATAATCCTTTGGATAGATACCCAGTAATGGGATTGCTGGGTCAAATGAGATTTCTATTTCTAGATCCTTGAGGAATCGCCACGCTGTCTTCCACAATGGTTGAACTAATTTACATTCCTACCAACAGTGTAAAAAGTGTTCTTATTTCTCTACATCCTCTCCAGCATCTGTTGTCTCCAGATTTTTTAATGATTGCCATTCTAACTGGCGTGAGATGGTATCTCAATGTAGTTTTGATTTGCATTTCTCTAATGACCAGTGGTGATAAGCATTTTTTCATATGTTTGTTGGCCTCATATATGTCTTCTTTTGTAAAGTGTCTGTTCATATCCTTTGCCCACTTTTGAATGGGCTTGTTTGTTTTTTTCTTGTAAATCTGTTTTAGTTCTTTGTAGATTCTGGATATTAGCCCTTTGTCAGATGAGTAGGTTGCAAAAATTTTTTCCCATTCTGTTGGTTGCCAATTCACTCTAACGACTGTTTCTTCTGCTGTGCAGAAGCTGTGGCATTTGATTAGGTCCCATTTGCCTATTTTGGCTTTTGTTGCCAATGCTTTTGGTGTTTTGGTCATGAAGTCCTTGCCTATGCCTATGTCCTGAATGGTTTTGCCTAGATTTTCTTCTAGGGTTTTTATGGTGTTAGGTCTTATGTTTAAGTCTCTAATACATCTGGAGTTAATTTTAGTGTAAGGTGTCAGGGAGGGGTCCAGTTTCTGCTTTCTGCACACTACTAGCCAGTTTTCCCAACACCATTTATTAAACAAGGAATCCTTTCCCCATTGCTTGTTTTTGTCAGATTTGTCAAAGATCAGATGGTTGTAGATGTGTGGTGTTGCCTCCAAGGCCTCTGTTCTGTTCCATTGGTCTATATCTCTGTTTTGGTTTGTTTTGTTGTTTTTTTTTTTTTTGAGATGGAGTCTTGCTGTGTCACCCAGGCTAGTGTACAATGGCGTGATCTTGACTCACTGCAACCTCCACCTCCCAGGTTCAAGCAATTCTCGTGTCTCAGCCTCCCTAGTAGCTGGGATTACAGGTGCCCACCATCACACCTGGCTAGTTTTTTTTTTAATTATTTTTAATGGAGATGGGGTTTTGCCATGTTGGCCAGGCTGGTCTTGAATTCCTGACCTCAAGTGATCCACCAGCCTCGGCCTCCCAAAGTGCTGGGATTACAGGCATGAGCCACTGTGCTCGGCCCATAGGTACACTTTAATTGATGATAGGAGGCTTAGGAAAAGTGGAAATGAGGATAAATTAATAATCATTGGGATAATACTGCTACTTATTGAATGATTATTTTATGCCAGTTATAAATTTTCTCCAATTCTTGGATAAGCTCACAAGGAAGATAATGTGACTTTAATAATTTTAAATATTTGTATATTATGGTCTTCATCCTATGGCCTTTTTATTTAATAAACACTTTATTGAGATATAATTCCTATGCCATAAAATTCATCCTTTTAAAGAGTAGAATTTGGTGGGTTTTAATATATTCACAATTGTACCTATAGCTTTTTTTAATCTGAATATCTTGTGGATCTGATCTTACTGCCTCTTGTATCTGCCAGTTTTCACTCATGCTGAATTATTTCCTTGTGGGTTTTAAAATTTTTTAATTTTTAGATTGTGAGTTCATCTTTGGTAAGGCTTTGCATGTGGAAATCCTACATCAATTGGATAGAAAATGTGTCCCTTGGCCAGGTGTGGTGGCTCATGTCTGTAATCCCAGCACTTTGGGAGGCCAAGGCAGGTGGATCACAAGGTCAGGAGTTTGAGACCAGCCTGGCCAACATAGTGAAACCCTGTCTCTACTAAAAGTACAAAAAATTAGCCAGGTGAGGTAGTGGGCGACTGTAATCCCAGCTACTCAGGAGGCTAGGGCAGGAGAATCGCTTGAACCCAAGAGGTGGAGGTTGTAGAGAGCCGAGATCGCGCCATTGCACTCCAGCCTGTGCAACAGCGCAAGACTCTGTCTCAAAAAAAAAAAAAAAAAAAGAAAAGAAAAAAAAGAATATGTGTCCCTCTAGAGGGATTATCGTATTTGTCCTTGGGTATAACTGGCCACCCACTTCCTTTTCCTGTTGTTGTCGTTAGTTGATTGGATTAGGGCTCCAAAACTATAGAAGTAGAGTAAATTTGAATTCCAAACCTATGTGAGGGAGACAGGGGTCATGGTTATGAATTCTCAAAGACATTTTCCTGTACAGAGCCCAGGTCTGGATCAGGATTTCTCAACATGGCATTACTGACATCCTGGGCTGGGCACCTCTTTGTTGTGAGGAGCTGCCCCCCACAGGGTAGGATGTTTAGGTGCATCCTTGGCCTCTACCTATAAGATGCCAGCAGTACCCTTCCCCCAAGTTGGGACAATCAAGTGTCTCTCTGCTCCCTAAGGGACGTTGCCAAATGTCCCTTTGGGGGCAAAATTGCCCCTGGTTAAGAACCTCTGGTCTAGGCAAACAAGCTTCCCCAACATTATGGAAAAAGAAAGAGAACTCAGCAAGTTTCCTTGCCACCAACCTGTGCCAGCCAGAGGATGTTTTTCTTATTTTCCCGATTTTGCTAAGGTTGTAGCCTTTTGGGGGTTATGGATTTACGGGGTCTCAGTTCCAATTGCCTTCCCTCACCTGGGCTCAGGGTCCTTAGGCAGGGGCTGGGGTAGGATGAGAAACACAGGGAAAGCTCTTGTGCTTTGTGGTCCTGTTTCTGATTTTCCTTCTTTATTTTTAGCTCCTATGGGTTTAGCTTACTTTCTTGGAAATTTGTTTATGCATTTTTGTTGTTGTTGAGATAGAATCTTATTCTGTCACCCAAGCTGGAATGCAGTGGCATGACTGTAGCTCTCTGCAGCCTTGAACTTCTGGGCTCAAGTGATCCTCCTGCCTCAGCCTCCTGAGTGTCTGGGACTACAGGCATAAGCTACCACACCTGGATAATTTATTTTTATTTTTTGTAGATATCTGATCCTGTCATGTTGCCGAGGCGGGTCTTGAACCCCTGGCCTCAAGCAGTCCTCCCACCTAGGCGTCCCAAAGTGCTGGAATTACAGGCATGAGCCACTGTGCCTGTCAGTTTATACATTTAGTAGACTGACACATTACAGTAAGCATTTCTGGGTATTTTGTAACAAGGGAATTTTAGGTCATCCAATCTATAATATTGCCAGAATTGTGGGTCCCTAGGTAGATATCATTATCTCCATAAAGCTATGAAGAAATTAAGACCAAAAGAGGTTGAGTGATTAATCAAAGACCACACAGCTGGTAGGTGGCAAAGCTGGGATTTGAACCTAGGTCTGTCTGATTTAAAAGTTAAGAGCTGTGTAGAATCCAGTGGTTTGGGAATTGGAAGGTAAGTTTGTTTCCTATTACTGCTGTAACAAATTAGCAACAATATAGTGGCTTAAAACAATGCAGTCTTAACCATTCTGGAGGTCAGAAGTCTACAAGGGGAGGGCAGAGCAGCGTTCCTTCTGAAAACTCGAAGGGAGAACCCATTGTCTTGCCTTTTCCAGCTTCTAGTGGCTGCCTGCTGTCATGGTTTCATGGTCCCTTCCTTGCTTTAACTTCTGCTGCTTCTGTTATTCTATCTCCTTCTCCAACTCTTGACCCTCCTGCCTCCCTCTTATAAGGATCCTTGTGGTCACACTGAACTCACTCAGATAATCCAGGATAATCTCTCCATCTCAAGACCCTGGATTTAACCACATCTCTGAAATCCCCTCTGCAATGTAGATTAACATATTTACAGCTTCTGGGGATTAAGACATGAACATTTTTAGGGAGGCATCATTCAGCCTATCACAGAAGGGATCTAACAAATACAGATGTTCTTCAATTTACGATGTGGCATCAAAAATTGAAAATATTGGCCAGGTGTGGTTCCCAGCACTTTGGGAGACTGAGGAGGGCAGATCACAAGGTCAGGAGATCAAGACCAGCCTGGCCAAAATGGTGAAACCCTGTCTCTACTAAAAATACAAAAATTGGCCGGGTGTGGTGGTGCACACGTGTAATCCCAGCTACTCGAGAGGCTGAGGCAGGAGAATAGCTTGAACCCAGGAGGTGGAGGTTGCAGTAAGCTGAGATCGTGCCACTGCACTCCAGTCTGGGCAGCAGAGCGAGACTTTCTCAAAAAAAAAAAAAAAAAAAATTGATCACTAACAAGAATCCTTAAGCTTAACTTACAGGATGGCAGATAAGGAAGCAGCTTGATACAGTCCCCTCCACTTGCAGCAGTAACTGGCTGGAAGAGACCAGAGACTCAGGTTCTGTTCTCGGCATCACCACGAAGCAAGTGACCTCTCCTCTTTGGGCCCCAGGTGGCCTTCCCTCTTTGGGCCCCAATCTCTGCGTCTCTGGTCATATGGCATTCTTTCCTGCATGTCGGTGTCTCTGTTGTGCTTTCTTCTGCTTTTTTTTCAAACTTATTTTTATTTTACTTTATTTTTTAAGAGACCGGGTTTTACTCTCACCCAGGCTGGAGTTCAGTAGTGCCCTCACAACTCACTGCAGCTTCAAACACCTGGGTTAGAGTGATCCTCCCACCTCGGCCTCCCAAGTAGCTAGGACTACAGGTGCACACCACCATGCCCAGCTAATTGTTAAATTTTTTTAGAGACAAGGTCCTTCTATGTTATCCAAGCTAGTCTCTAACTCCTGGCCTCAAGCTCTCCTCCTGCCTGAGCCTCCCAAAGCTCTGGGATTACAAGTATGAGCCACCCTACCTGGCCTCTTTCTGCTTCTTAAATGCACCAATCATATTGGATCTAGTCCAATATGATCTCATCTTAACGACACCTGGAAAGACCCTATTTCCAAATAAGGTGACATTCTGAGGTTCCAGATGGACATGCATTTTTGGAAGAGACCATTCAACCCAGGACACCAAGTGAGAGGCACTGTGATCCATAACCAGAACCCTGGGGAAGGCAGAAAGACCCAAAGCTCTCCTTTCTCACCCATGACTTGTACCACACATATGCAGGCTATGGCCTTGCACCTGTGCAGTGTGTGCTGGAATAAGCAGGGCAGACCTGGAGCTCTGTTCAGCTGGCTGCTGCTCATGGTTAGTGGCTCGTGATGACTGACCCTCATGACCCTCCATCTGATGGTCCTGCCAACCCTGGGCAAAGCATCCTTCTGTTTCAGATAGGTCTTAATTGGGGAAATGTATTGTCTGTGGCCTCTGCCTTTGGCTTCCATCTCCCCTTCTTTGAGTAAATCAGGACTCCTTCTTGGGGGCTCCATTTCCCTCACTCTTAGGCTAGCTAGGGCCTTATTCAAGAATTCAGGACCTGGTCAATCAGTACATTCCATCTCCCTGGTCCCAAAGATTGATTAGGAGTGAGCACAGCTGGGTGCGGTGGCTCATGCCTGTAATCCCAGCACTTTGGGAGGTTGAGGCGGGTGTATTACGAGGTCAGGCATTCGAGACCAGCATGACCAACGTGGTGAAACCCCCATCTCTACTAAAAATACAAAAGTTAGCTGGGCGTGGCGGTGTGTGCCTGTAATCCTAGCTACTCAGGAGACTGAGGCAGGAGAATCACTTGAACCTGGGAGGCAGAGGTTGTGGTGAGCTGAGATCCAGCCACTGCACTCCAGCCTGGGTGACAGAGCAAGACTCCATCTCAAAAAAAAAAAAAAAAAAAAAAAAAGGAGTGGGCACAAATCCAAGGAAGAGCAAATTCTTTTTTCTCCCCACTGGTCTTGAACCTGCAAGGCTATGGACTGGACCTCTGGGAACCATTTTGCACTTGTGAGGTCAGAACTCCTCTGAGAATGGAACTAATGTAGAAAAAGTAGAATCAAGAGTTAAATAGAGTGAAATGGGGTCCTGATGGTATCAGCAGCACCTAGATCAAGCTGTACCGGAAGCTCTCCACTGGTCTTTTTAGCTATTTGAGTCATTAAATCCATCTCTCTTTTACTTTGCTGGAGCTAATTTGAGTCACATTTTCTATCAAAAGTAAAGAAAAGGCATTAATTGCAGTTCACTCAGACTCATTGTCTGGGTTTTATAGTTTATCTAGTTGAAATATGTTTCTTTTCATTTATCTTTGAAACAATCCAGATTACGAAGCCGATGGCATGCCCCCTAGTGTCAGTACAGCACCCTGCTGGAGGAGGCAGTCTCAAGAGCCTCCACAAAAGTGCTAGTCCATCTGATCATGCCTTTATCCAGCAGATATTTTTTGAGTGTCCATTGTGTGTGTGTCTGAGGAGTGGCTTAGATTAGTATGGTGGCAGTGGAGATAGAACCAATGGCACTGGGAGGTAAAATCAACAGAATTTGATATTGATGAGCCATCAGTGATGTGGAAAGGAGGTGTCCAGACTGAATCCTAGAATCCTAGGCTTCCAGCTTGAGAAGTGGAGCGTCTGTCATGCTCTGAGCTGAGTGACACTAAGGATGACCAGGTTTGTTTTTGGTGCTGGGATAAGGATTGCTAAAAAGAAAAAAATGAAAACAAGGGTGACCATGACCAGGTGTGTGTGTGTGTGTGTTGCGGGGAGACAGTGCGTTTGGTTTTGACCATGTTTAGTGTCATGTCCCTTCACAGCATCCATGTGGGGATGCAGGTCAGCAGCTGGACATCCAGCCCTGCGACTTGGAGGAGAGGCCAGGTGAGAGTTCTCTAAGTTGAGAGTCACCTGCCTGTGAGTGGTGGCTGAAGCGATGGATGCAGGAAAGGCTGAAGGAGACGGTATGGGGTGAGAAATAGAAGGCCCTGGAGGCAGCCTAAGAGCAGCCCATTCCAAGAGCACAGCAGGAGCTGAGCTATCCCCAGCCATGCTCAATGGATGCCAGAGCCTGGCCCTGAGCCATCCGCTGTCCTGCCTATTGAACTTCAGCTCCTTGAGGGCAAGAATTTGTTTTGTACATGTGCAATAGGCTTTTCAGAGGAAGAAACTCCATCTGTCTTGTACACCACTGAGGAAGATGCTTCAGGTGTGGCCCACATCTTCTCTGCACTCACCTCCCCCTGCACTCGCTCCCTCTGCACTCACGTCCCCTGCACTCACCTCCCCCTGCACTCACGCCCCCTGCACTCACTCCCCCTGCACTCACTCCCCCTGCACTCACGTCCCCTGCACTCACGTCCCCTGCACTCACTCCTCCTGCACTCACGCCCCCTGCACTCACGTCCCCGGCACTCACGTCCCCTGCACTCACCTCCCCCTGCACTCACACCCCCTGCACTCACTCCCCCTGCACTCATGTCCCCTGCACTCGCTCCCCCTGCACTCATGCCCCCTGCACTCACTTCCCCCTGCACTCACGCCCCCTGCACTCACTCCCCCTGCACTCACTCCCTGCCTGAGTACCTCCCTGTACTCACTTCCTCTGAACATACTCTTCCCTGTCTTACCTCCTACACTCACCTCCCCTGCCCTCGCCTCCCCAGCCCTCAACTCCCCTGCACCTGCCTCCCCTGCACTCACCTTCCCTGCACTCACCTCCCCTGCATTCACTCTTAGGTACTTACTGAAGAAGCCCTGATTCTGACTAAGGGCTGCTGACTAGGAAGCAGGCTTGGTCTGCAGAATGGTTAGGCTAGAAGTGCCAGGGAGCTCATGCCCCTGGGAGCAACCCTCACCTAATGTCCAATGGGAGCTTAAGCTAATGCCTCAGCTCCTCTGTCCTCAGGCAGGAGTAGGATAATGCTGGCACTTGTTCTCCACACTCTCTCAGGGTCCACTGTGAGACTGCACCCCAGGTGTCCACATGGTGAGTTGCTCCCTGACATCCCTGCATCGCCTTCCTTCCCTTTCCTGTTTCACTGTCCCATGCCCCTCCAAGAGCCTCCTGTCCCAGAAACTGCCGCATTCACATCTTCACTCAGGCTCTGCTTCTGGGGAACCCAGCCTAAGACAATCATTGAGTTGGGAGAAAGGTGCCTGGCTCTTAGCCAAATGAGAATTTCTTTTAAATTTTTTTTTTTTTTTTGAGACGGAGTCTCACTCTGACACCCAAGCTGGAGTGTGGTGGTGTGACCTCAGCTCACTGCAACCTCTGCCTCCTGGGTTCAAGCAATTCTCCTGCTTCAGCTCCCCAAGTAGCTGAGATTACAGGCACTCACCACCATGCCCAGCTAATTTTTTGTATTTTTAGTAGAGACAGGGTTTCACGGTGTTGGCCAGGCTGGTCTCAAACTCTTGACCTCAGGCGATCCACTCGCCTCGGCCTCCCAAAGTGCTAGGATTATAGGCATGAGCCACCATGCCTGGCCTCTTTTTAAATATTTTTTAAAATTTATTTATTTAGTTTTTGGAGATAGGGTCTTGTTCTGTTGCCCAAGCTGGAGTGCAGTGTTGCAATCATGGCTCACTGCAGCCTTGAACTCCTGGACTCAAGGGATCCTCCTGCCTCAGCTTTCCAAGTAGCTAGTACTACAGGCGTGACCACCATGACTGGCTAATTTTTGTATTTTTTATAAAGACAGTCTCCCTATGTTGCACAGGCTGGTCTTGAACTCCTTGGCTCAAGCAATCCTTCCACCTCGGCTTCCAAAAGAGTTGGGATTACAGGTGTGAGCCACTGTGCCCGCCAATTAGATTTCTTGAACAGTTAATGAATGTATTCATCCCACACAGAGTGGGAGGTTAGTGAACTTTGGTCGAAATGAGAACTACTGACCATTTATCCACGCCAACTGCTGCGTACATGTTCACACAGACTCTCTGTTGTGGTCACCAGCCCAGCTCTACCCTTGGTCAAAGGAAGCCAAGTGAGGACACCCAGGTTCCATGGCCCACAGGAGCACCTATGGACCCAGGTGCCTCAGCATGTGGGGGTGGGGCTTTGTGTTCTTGGCAGTGGCCTGTGGGTGACTACCAGTGTCTGTGTTCATAAGGGCTTCATCCTCATCCAGGGGATCTGAAAATGTGGTAGCCCTGGTAGCACAATCCCCAAGTTGTCTCTATGCTAACAAACTTGGGCAAATCAGCTTGAGTATGTGTGCGTGTGTGTGTGTGTGTGTGTGTGCCTGAGTGTTTGTGTGCTCGTGTCTCGCACTTAGTGTCTGGTGTGTATATATGTGCCCGTGTGTTGTGCTTCGGTGTGTATTTGTGTGTGCACAGTGGCTGCCTGTCATTATGCCGCTAATGGAAATACAGCCACGGATCGCAACTCTCAATTAGCTCCTGGGGCAATCGCTGTGACAGCCAGTTACCCAACAGCAAGGCCTAAAGGAATGAATTAATTTGTAGTACATGGCAGTTAGAGTCACCACGTTAGCCACAGGGACTCGACAGCCAGAGACCTTGATTAGAGGGGCTCGGACCATTTGGCACCAGCAGGTCCCTGGGAGGCCTCTCCCCTGAGTTCCTGACCTAGGAAGGGGATCAGAGGAACATCAGGGACCTTAGCTGAGCTCAGGACTATGCAGCCATCAACCACTCCAGCCAGAGGGCTCTGGCCAGCACTTGGCCAGACCAAAGGCCCAGGGTGCCAGGAGCTTGGGAGGGTGTTGAGCGTGGTGAGGTCTTGTTCTCTCTCTCTCTCTCTCTCTCTCTGCAAACAGAACCTTTTGATTGGTTCATTTTGTCTGGAGTGGGGTCAAATCTCTTCAAGGATGGAGTCTTCAGGGGTCAGCTAGGGAGAGCCCCAGGGCACCAGGGAAAGACAGAAGCCAACCATTTCTCCATGCATTTGTTAGGATTCTTTCTTTATTTTTAATTGAACTGCAATTCACATAACATACAACTAACCATTCAGTGTACTGTTCAGTGACATTTGATGCATTCACAGTGTGAGCAACCACCATCTCTCTCTAGTTTCAAAACGTTTCCCTCACCCCAGAAGAACACCCTGTACCCGTTGAGTGATCAATCCCCATTCCTCCTCCCCAGCCCCTCTATACAACCACTCATCTACTTTCTGATTCTATGGATTTGCCTGTTCTGAAGCTGGTGTGTCAGCGTGGCTAGGCTTCGGTCCCCAGTCACTCAGTCAACACCAACTGGAAATGTGGTAGCCCTGCCAGCAAATCCCCCAGTTGTCTCTAGGCAAACAAACTTGGGCAAATCAGCTTGATAGAGAGTATGTGTGGGGGATGTGTGTGTGTGTATGTGTGTGTGTGTGTAC
Source organism: Cacajao melanocephalus (assembly GCA_963573385.1). Lineage (NCBI taxonomy): Eukaryota > Metazoa > Chordata > Mammalia > Primates > Pitheciidae > Cacajao > Cacajao melanocephalus. Next base: position 10,351 of record CAUYLG010020319.1, read on the forward strand.
GCGCACGTGTGCCTGAGCATTTGTGTACACTTCTGCTCATGCTCAGTGTTGCCATGAAGGTATTTTGTAAACACAATTAAAGCCCACAATCCATTGACTTTAGGGGAGATGATCCTTGAAAATCTGGGTGCGCCTGATTCAATTGGCTGAAAGAGGCTTCCCTAAAGAAGAGATTCTGCCTGTGGACAGCAGAGTCAGCCCACGCCTGAGAATTCCAGCCTACTCTTCCTGATGCCTGCTCTGTGGATTCGGATTTGCCCAGTCAGCCCCAGAATCACATAAGACAAGCCCTTCAATCTCTCTATTTATCATATCTAGCTATCTGCCTACCTATTCTCTATCTATCTACTTACCAGTCTATCCACAGAGAGAGAGATAAGAGATGGCATATCTTCCTTTATCTTGCTTGGAGCTCTGCAAACCAACTGGCTCCTCTTTCTGCTCCTTCCCCCAAATGCAGGTACTTCCCAAAGCCCCTCCTTTGTTTGTTTCCTTCCTTGTAATAATACCATCCAGGCACATAGCCCAGTCAGTGTTTCGCCACCATTGTCATCATTGCTATCACTGTTACAGAGTGAAAATTTTAAAGGAACACAGAATTCCATACCAATGAAAAGACTTACCCTTGACCAACAGAGTCCTGGGTGGGAGGGTGGACAGACTGAATTGTTTCTTGCCGCTGTCTGATAGGAGTTTGCCCCTGTTCTTCTGCTTTCAGTGTAGAGGACACCATTGTTTTCTTCTCTCTGCAGCAGAAGCATCACCTCTTTGTACAGAATCCAGAAGGCTGGTAATTAAGTGTTGCATGTACATAATAAAATATGAGGAGACATTGGCCACATGGACCCCACTCTTATGCCCATGGGTAGATGACAGCTGTGCAGGGACAGGCAGCACAGGCAGCTCTGCTTCGCTGCCCTGGGTGGAGGTGTGTCTGTCTTCAGGCAGATGCAAAGGAGCAAGTAGGAGATCGGCTGTGGCACCAAAAGAGAATGAAAACATCCCTCTATCCCGTTTTCGTCAGGTTTTGCTTTCTCACCTTCCTCCTTTATAATACCACCCTAGCTTCTCCAAAGGGCAACATTTACCCGGTGCCTCCATTTCCTCCTTCCAGTCTGGCTCCCCCTCTCCTACTCTACTGAGTCAAAATCTAAGACATTAACCAGAACCCAACAGCCACATCCAAGGGCTGCACCCAGTTTCTCAGCAGCCCTCACACCTCTCGGCCATGCCCGGCCCCTCCTTTGTGACACTTTTCTCCTAGGGCCTCCATATGGCACTGCACCCTCTTGGCTCTTCTTCTTCCCCAGTTATTCTTGCCTCCCTCGATGGCTCCTCTTTCTGCTACTGCGCCCCAGTGCAGGCACTTCCCCAAGTTCCTCCTTTGTTTGTTTCCATCCCTTTCTACTGCCTCCTTTTGATGCGTTCACTGGCTCCCATAGCCTCAAAGAGCTCCTCAAGGCAGATGAATCTTCCTGTATCCATGTCTATTTCCCCGATTCTGGCTTTGCAAAAATGTGTGTTGAACTGTGAGTGGGACACTCATTGCCCCTGTATTGGTCAGGATTCTCTAGAGGGACAAAACTAATGGGATAGGTATATTTATGAAGGGGAGTTTATTAAGAAGAATTGACTCCCACGATCACAAGGTGAAGTCCCGCAATAGGCCTTCTGCAAGCTGTGGAGCAAGGAAGCCAGTCCGAGTTCCCAAACCACAAAAGCAGGGAAGCTGACAGTGCAGCCTTCAGTCTGTGGCCAGAGGCCTGAGAGACCCTGGCAAATCTCTGCTGTAAGTCCAAGAGTCCAAAAGCAGAAGAACTTGGAGTCTGATGTTGAAGCGCAGGAAGCATCCAACATGGCAGAAAGATGAGGGCCAGAAGACTCAGCAGGTCTGAGGCAGGAAAACAGGGTCAGGAGGCAGGGAGCCTATGGCCGATTCACGCTGACTTTCCAGAACTAAATCAAAGGAAAAACCCCAACTTTCCACACCAAAGTAACAAAAGGACCAGAGGCTATTCCCTTAGCAAACCCTCTCCACATCTTTCTGCATGGCAGATGGAAAATCGAAAGTACCTCTGATTGGTTGCTTTCTGCAAAAAAGGGGCCAATGGGAAACCTCTAGTGGGTATTTGGACTCCAGAAGATTCTGTCTCAGGGCTCTTGAGCTGCTGCTTGGCCCAATCCCATTCTGTGGAAGGTACTTTAGTTTTCAATAACTCTCTGCTTTTGTTGCTTCATTCTTTCATTGCTTTGTTTGTGTGTTTTGTCCAATTATTTGTTCAAGACACTAAGAAACTTGACACCCTCCACCAGTAACAGGTCTGCTCTTTCCAACTTCTTCTGCCTGCTTGATTCTAGCCATGCTGGCAGCTGATTAGATGTTGCCCACCCAGACTGAGGATGGGTCTGCCTCTCCCAGTCCACTGACTCAAATGTGAATCTGCTTTGGCAACACCCTCACAGACACCCAGGAACAAAACTTTGCATCCTTCAATCCAATGAGTTGACATTCAATTATTAACCATCACATCTTCCTTCCTTCCTTTTGCAAAAACCCCTCCAATTTCAGGTGTTGCTTTTGCTTTTCCAACCTAAACATGCAGCTAACATCCTTCTCCCTATGTTCAGCTCTATGTCGCTTTCTTACCCAACAGCTCTCAATGAATGGTTGCCCTTTGCCCCACGAGCAAAATTAACACACTTTACTATATTTAGTGTCCTTGGTAATCTGAGCATAACTACCTTTTCAATCTATTTTTCCACTACTCATTTGAAACAACTTGGATATATTTTAAACCCCAAACCACTACTTGCATATCCCACCTTTATAATTTTGTTCATTCCTCCTGAAATGCTTTTCTTCTAAACTTTTTAAAAAGTAACTTTTTTTTTTTGAGACAGAATCTCACTCTATTGGCCTGGCTGGAGTGCCATGGCACCATCTCACTGAAACCTCAGCCTCTCAGGTTCAAGCGATTCTTGTGCCTCACTCAAGTAGCTGGGATTACAGGTGCAACCAACACACTCGGCTAAGTTTTGTGTTTTTAGTAGAGGCAGGGTTTTGCCATGTTGTCCAGGCTGGTCTCAAACTCCTGGCCTCAAGTGATCTGCCTGCCTTGGCCCTTCAAAGTGCTGGGATTACAGGCGTGAGTCACTGCGCCCGGCCAAAACAGTAACATTTTTTTCAGATTATACAATACATTGAGATGAAAATAAATAGACATAGCAGAGGTATCAGGAGCCGGGGGTCGGGGTGGGGGGATGGAGGCAGAGAGAATAAACAGACAAGAAAATCTGGGGGCCTGTTAATTCAGGGTAGGCTATTAGATGCCTCCACCTTCCCAGATATCATTGTGTTAGAATTCATACATACAGGGAAGGCCAACCTTGGCTTATAAGGCTTTTCTTCATGTTACCAGAACCAATTTTCTTTTAATCCCAAATACTTCACTGTCTTCCCAAAGGACAAGGACCTTCTCTTATATAACCTTAGTATAGTTATTAAAATCAGAACATTTAAGATTAACTATTGGCTGGATGCAGTGGCTCACACCTGTAATCCCAGCACTTTGGGAGGCCAAGATGGGTGGATCACTTGAGGTCAGGAGTTTGAGACCAGTGTGGACAACATGGTGAAACCCTGTCTCTACTAAAAATACAAAACTTATCCAGGTGTGGTGGAGGGCGCCTGTAATCCCAGCTACTCGGGAGGCTGAGGCAGGAGAATTGGTTGAACCTAGGAGGCAGAGATTGCAGTGAGCCGAGATCGTGCCATTGTACTCCAGCTTGGGTGACAGAGCAAGACTCTGTCTAGAAACAAAAACAAAAACAAACTATTATTTAATCAACAGTCTATATTCAGATTTCATCAATGGTCCCTAAAGCAAGTGTCCTTTATAGCTAGTTTTCCTCTTCAGTCCAGGGTCCAATCCAGGATAACCTGAGGCATTCAGCTGTCATGCTTCTTTTTGTCTTCTTTGATCTGGGACAGTTCTCCAGGTTTCCCTTGCATTTCTTGACCTTCACATTATTGTTCAAGAGAGCAGACCAGGCCGGGCATATTGGCTCATGCCTGTAATCCCTGTACTTTGGGAGGCTGAGGCGGGTAGATCATTTGAGGTCAGGAGTTCAAGACCAGCCTGGCCAACATGGAGAAACCCCGTGTCTACTAAAAATACAAAAACTAGCCAGGCATGGTGGTACATGCCTGTAATCTCAGCTATTAGGGAGGCTGAGGCAGGAGAATTGCTTGAACCCAGGAAGCAGTTTGCAGTGAGCTGAGATCATAGCACTGCACTCTAGCCTGGGCGACAGAGGGAGAATCCATCTCAAAAAAAAAAAGGCGGGGGGGATCAGACCAGTTATTTTGTAGAATATCCCTCACTTTGGGCTTGTTGCATGTTTTCCATGATGAGATTCAGTTTGTGCATTTGGATAGGGACACTGTTCTTCTCAGTGCCTCATGTCAGGAGGCACAGGATGCCAATCTGACCCAATATTGGTGATATTAACCTTAATCATTTGGTAAAGCAGTATCTGCCAGATTTCTGCATTGTAAAGTTACTATGCTTCCCTCTGTGATGGATACATAATTTGTGGAAGGTACTCTAAAACTAAAACAGCCTGTTCCTCATCAAACTTTCACCCACTGGTTTTAGTATCATTGATGATTTTCACACTCCCTCATTCCATGTATATGTACTACTTGACATTCAACTGTAAGGAATAACTAACCCTTCTTCCCTGTGTACTTATTCACTTATTTATTTATATCAGTATGGATGTGGAGATTCTTATTTTATTCAGTGAGTTATAATTCATTACTATTATTATTCATTTTAATGCTCACATTGCCCAGATTTGGCCAGAGGGATTCCTTCAAGTGGACCCCTCTGTCCCCCTCATGCCTCCTCTTTTACTTTTGTTTTCCAAGACCTGGAATCAGCTTTTTCTCCAAGGAGCCTTCTGAAACTTATTTGATTTCTATTTTCTGGAGAGCAGTGGAGGGCCCCAAAAAGACAGCTGCTATGTATATTCTCCTTATCATGTGGCCTAGCTGGCATGTACTTCAAGTTCTCAGAGTCTATATAGTTTTATAATTCACAGTAATAATAATCTTATTTATTATCCACATTAGCTTCATGTTCACCTTCTGGTATTTACTTCTTTTTGATTAAAGATTCAACAATACACAGGTGCATGCACAGTTTTACATATGTGTGTGTGTGTGTGTGTATATATATATATACATATATTTTTTTAACTTATTTTTTTGAGACATAGTCTCACTCTGTCACCCAGCAGGCTGGAGTGCAGTGGCGCCATCTCAGCTTACTGTAGCCTCCTCCTCCTGGGTTCACTCGATTCTCCTGCCTCATCCTCCCAAATAGCTGGGATTACGGTATGTGTCACCACGCCCAGCTAATTTTTGTATTTTGGGTAGAGACAGGATTTCACTTTGTTGGCCAGGCTGGTCTCGAACTCCTGACTTCAGGTGATCTGCCCACCTCGGCCTCCGAAAGTGCTGGGATTACAGGCATGAGCCACTGCGCCTGGCCAGAGTTATAGAAAGTAAAAACTACAGACCATAATACTGGAAGAATGGAGACCACAGGCTTAGCCAAGTCTTTCCCCAGAGAGCCAGATGAAGAAGCAGTCCAGATCAGGGGTCAGGGTCTTGCTGCAACCTCCAACTCCTATGCTCAAGCAATCCTCCAGCCTCAGCCTCCTGAGTAGCTGGGACTACAAGCATACACTGCCACACCTGGCCTTTTTTTTTTTTTAAAGTGGGGATGGGGTTCTTGCTCTGTTGACCAGGCTAGTTTTGAACTCCTGGTCTCAAGCTATCCTCCCACCTTGGCCTTCCAAAGTGCTGGGATCATAGGCATGATCTACTATGCCCAGCCTACCTGTCTCTTGTTTTTGCAAATAAAGCTTTCTTGAAATATAGCCACACCTTTTGGTTTACCTATTATGGCTGGCTGCTGTGACCCTGCAAAAGCAGAGGTGAGTAATTGTATCATGTGGCCCACAAAACCTAAAATATTTACTATCTGGAGTTATATGGTAAAAGCTCTGGTTTAGATGAACAGATGTTGAGAACCCAACTTTATAAGGGGAGCTAAACATTACTGAAATAAATGTGAAATGAGAGGCCGGGCGTGGTGGCTCATGCCTGTAATCCCAGCTCTTTGGGAGGCCGAGGCAGGTGGATCACCTGAGGTTGGGAGTTCAAGACTGGCCTGACCAACATGGAGAAACCCCCTCTCTACTAAAAATACAAAATTAGCCTGGTGTGGTGGTGTGTGCCTGTAATCCCAGCTACTTAGGAGGCTGAGGCAGGAGAATCACTTGAACCCAGGAGGCAGAGGTTGCAGTGAGCTGAGATGATGCCATTGCACTCCAGCCTGGGCAACAAGAGCAAAACTTCGTCTCAATAAATAACTAAATAAATAAATCAATAAGAAATGAGAAGCCTGGTGCCTGTTAATTCAGCCTCCCACATACTATTTAGAGTAGCCTTGCTCCTCACCAGGGTGAGATTATAGAGTCGACAGGTAAAGCAAAAATCACACATACCCATATTCTAGAAAGCCTCTTGAAAAGTTAGCATGTTAGAGACCGATACACCATTTCTTACCGAGATTCCTGCACAGCCAGTTTTAGCAGCATCTACAAATCTGTGTTGAGGGTTTCGACAACGTACACATGCTACTATAAGCAGCATCACCACTCTTGAAACCAGAAGGCTCTAATCTGCTGTGTAATCAACTGCAATTTTGAAACCAAATCACATGTGGGCTAGCAATGTTTACAGGGAATAAATTATTAAAAACCCTAGAATAGCATTTTCCAGAAGTGCTCTCATTTGGAAAATTGCAAAAGAAAATTGAAGTGGGAAATGTATTGCCAACATGAAAGCTAGGGGAAAAAAGACACCCAACTTTTAAACATATGTTGAAAGAGATATTATATTTTATATCTATATTCTTGGAAATGATCTCAATTATTAGTGAGTGCCATAAGCACCTTCCAACTATGAGTGGTTAAAGAACTGATTTGAAAGACTGCTCCAGATATACTTGACCTGCTATACTGTAATGAATACAGCAGTGAGACACCGTTTCATATCCACTAGATTGGCAAAATATAAGTTGGATAATACCCAGTGATGACCAGTATATGGAGACTTGAGAACCTTCTACATTGCTGGTAGGAGAGAAGTTGATAAAACCATTTTGAAGAACAATTTGAGAGGGACTAGTAAAGGTACCATGCACCCACCCCACCACCCAGTAATCTGGCTTCTGTTTAGCTAACCTAGAACAGCAGTTCCAAATATGTGGCCCCCAGCTGCAGGGGGATTTCTGAGATGCTTCCAAGGAGACCTGCAAGATCAAAACTATTTTCAGAACAAAATTAGGAAACCAGGCATGCTGGCTCACACCTGTAATCCTAGCACTTTGGGAGGCTGAGTTGAGTTGATCATGAGGTCAGGAGTTCAAGACCAGCTTGGCCAAGATGGTGAAACCCATCTCTACTAAAAATACAAAAATTAGCTGGGTATGGTGGCACACGCCTGTGATCCCAGCTGCTCGGGAGGCTGAGGCTGAGAATTGCTTAAACCCAGAAGGCGGAGGTTGCAGTGAGCCGAGATGGCGCCACTGCACTCCAGCTTGTGTGACAGAGAGAGACTCCGTTTCAAAAAAAAAAAAAAAATTGAGATTTCAAATTGCGGGAAACTTGGACCTGATGCCCCATGAGCTTGACAGCTTCTCAATAGCTAAAGACTCCTGATAAGATCAAAGGTGCTCTCAGGCCAGGCCAGCATGGTGGCTGGTGGCTGATGCCTGTAATCACAGCCCTTTGGGAGGACAAGGTGGGCGGATCACTTGAGCTCAGGAGTTCAAGACCAGCCTGGGCAATATGGTGAAACCCATCTCTACTTAAAATACAAAAAATTAGCTGGGCATGGTGGTGCACACATGTGGTCTCAGCTACTTGGGAGGCTGAGGCAGGATAATCACTTGAGCTGGGAGATGGAGATTGCATTGAGCTGAGATCCTGCCACTGAACTCCAGCCTAGGCGACAGAGTGAAACTCTGCCTTAAAAAAAAAATAAATTTTTGGCTGGGCATGGTGACTCACACCTGTAATCCCAGCACTTTTTGAGGTGGAGGCGGGTGGATCACAAGGTCAGGAGTTCAAGACCAGCCTGACGAATATGGTGAAATCCCATCTCTACTAAAAATACAAAAAAATTAGCCATGTGTGGTGGGCACACCCCTGTAGTCCCAGTTATTCGGGAGGTTGAGGCAGAAGAATCGCTTGAACCTGGAAGGTGGAGGTTTCAGTGAGCGGAAATTGCACCAACTGCACTCCAGCCTGGGCAACAGAGCCAGACTCCATCTCAAAAAGAAAAAAAAATTAATTTTTTAAAAAGATGATGTTAGAGAATTCATTTTTTGTGATAATGCGTAATAAAGTTGCCAGCATCTGACAGATTTGCAGGACTAGGTAAACTAATATTTTCCAAATATCAATGTAGTATGTTACAAAAGTCACAAGTAAAAGATTATTCAAAGTACAAGATGGATCAATGTCTTTTAATGTAATAGAGCACAAAAAGTGTACTAATATGGTTTCAGATGTCACATTGCAACCAGTCTTTAAAAAACTACCACTTGAAGCCACACACGGTAGCTCACCCCTGTAGTCCCAGCATTTTGGGAGGCCGAGGTTGGGGGATGACAAGGTCAGGAGATTGACCATCCTGGCCAACATTGTGAAACCCTGTCTCTACTAAAATACAAAAAAAAAAAAAAAAAAAAAAAGCTAGGCCTGGTGGCATGGGTCTATAGTCCCAGCTAACTGGGAGGCTGAGGCAGCAGAATCACTCGAACCCAGGAAGCGGAGGTTACAGTGAGCTGAGATCATGCCACTGCACTCCAGCCTGGTGACAGAGCAAAACTTCATCTCAAAAGAAAAAAGCAAAACAAAACAAAAAACTACCACGTGTCAAGTTTTGATATATTATCAAAGAATATCCACAATGATCTGAAAAGACTCTTAAGTTGCTTCTCCTCTTTCCTTTTTTTTTTTTAATTTAAAAATAAATTTTTTTTCATAGACGCGGTTTCACCGTGTTGGTCAGGCTGGTCTTAAACTCCTGACCTCGGGTGATCCGCCCACCTTGGCCTCCAAAGTGCTTGGATTACAGGCGTGAGCCACCGCACCTGGCCTTACTCTTTCCAATTACGTAACTCTGTGAGGCCAAATTTTCTTCACAGACTTCAACCAAAACAATATAGCAGAGTAAATAGAGAGATTTGTGAAAATGAAGAACAATGCCACTACCCCTTATCTTACTAAATTTTTTTTATTTTAAAGAAGTTATTTTTCATAACAATATGTTATTTATATTGACATGAAATCGATATATTGTTATTCTTTGAAATAAATAAATATTTTAAAAATTCTCAGTTGTAATTTCTAAACTGTTAATTATGGCATTTGTTGATAGATATAACTCCCTTCAACAAAAGTTCTTTGTGACCTTCAATAATTGTTAAGAATGTAAAGGAAGTCTGGGCGTGGTGGCTCACACCTATAATCTCAGCACTTTGGGAGCCCAAGGCAGGCGGATCATCTAAGGTCAGGAGTTTGAGACCAACCTGGCCCACATGTCGAAACCCTGTCTCTACTAAACATACAAAAAATTAGCCAGGTGTGGTGGCGAGTACTTGTAATCCCAGCTACTCAGGAGGCTGAGGCAGGAGAATTGCTTGAACTCAGGAGGCAGAGGTTGCAGTGAGCTGAGATCACATTCCAGCCTGGGCAACAAGAGTGAAGCTCTCTCAAATAAAAAAAAAAGAATGTAAAGGAATCCTGACATCAAAAGGTTTGAGGAGTGCTGCCACAGAAATCAAACTCTCCCACAAATTCACAGGGAGATCTGCAGGAAACTCACCAGGGCATTGTTTGAAATCGTGGAAAAATGAGATAGATGGAGTAGAACTGTCCTGCAGTGGGAGGAAGGATTAATAAACTGTAATTTAGTCATATAATGTCACAATTCACAATTGAAATAAATCTATATGCATAAACATAAACACATTTTTAAAAATCACAGGATTTTAAAAGTAAATTGCAAGAGTGCATAATTTGATGCTATTTATATTAAATCATTAATAAATATTAATTGCATGACTAAAATTATTTATGGATATATGCATATATAATAAATATATTTAAAACATTCATGGAAATGATGGATACCACCTTCAAGATGGTGATTTCTTTTCTTTTTTTTTTTTTGAGATGGAGTTTCGTTCTATTGTTGCCCAGGCTGGAATACTATGGCACGATCTCGGCTCACTACAACCTCTGCCTCCCAGGTTCAAGAGATTCTCCTGCCTCAGTCCCCCAAGTAGCTTGAGATTACAGGCACCCACCACCATGCCAAGCTACTTTTGTATTTTTAGTAGAGTTGGGGTTTCACCATGTTGTCCAGGCTGGTCATGAACTCCTGACCTCAAGTGATCCACCTGCCTCGGCCTCCCAAAGTGTTAGGATTATAGGTGTGAGCCACCACACCTGGCCATTAGTGATTTCTTTCAGGGCAAGTAGGCAAGAAAAATGTAAGAGAATATGGCCTGGACTATATAAGTAGAATTACAACATTTCTTTCCCCCCTTTTTTTTCCCCTCTGCTTCCCAGACTGGAGTGCAGTGGTGCCATCATGGCTCGCTGCAGTTCAACCTCCTCGGGCTCAAGCGATCCTTCCAGTGAAGCCTCCGAGTAGCTGGGACGACAGGCACGTGGCAACATGCCCAGCTAATTTTTAATTTTTTGTAGAGATGGAGTTTTGCCACATTGCCCAGGCTAGTCTCGAACTTCTGGGCTCAAGCAATCCTCCTGCCTCGTCCTCCCAAAGTGCTGGAAGGCATGAGCCACTGCACCCAGCCCCACAACATTTCTTAAAAACTAAACACCTAAAGAAAGGTAACGTGGGTACATAGGAATTTGTTTATATTGTTTTCTATAACCTTCTATGTATTTCAATTATTTTGTAATTGAAAACAAAAAAATCTTCGGTGCTTCGTCATAAATTGCTCATTTTGGAACAGAGGATATGTTTTTATTGTTGTTTGGTAAGTATCAGTTTCACCCCACTTCCAGTAAAGAAATATTGAACGTGTGCTTGAAGAATATCAATGTAATCTGTTAATTCTTATTCTGCCTGGGGAGCCCTGACATTTTCCTTTGGCCTTGTGATTAGGAAGTAGAACATATAGGAAGAACTTTCACTTTCTCTGTATTGGTTTACGTCTTTAGCACAATAAGTTTTATCAGGGAAAAAAATTAACTAAGTGTCCATTGCGAAAATAGCAAAAAGTTATGTTCCTTTGCTTTCACATTTAAATAATGTTGAGACTACATTTTCATCCCACCATGTAAACTGCTTTCCTATACAACCTTCTTCATTTTTCAATGTCATTTAGTTAGTCTTTGCTAGTGCTATTTTCAGGGCTGCCTAAATCCCATTTTACAAGGTGCCATAAGTGCTAACCAATCTTTATTTTTAGTCACTCTGGCTGCTTCTAGTTTGGTTGCTTTGTTGTTTTGCTTTGGTTTTTTGAGATGGAGTCTTGCTCTTGTCACCCAGGCTGGCGTGCAGTGGCACAATCTCAGCTCACTGCAACCTCCACCTCCCAGGTTCAAGCAATTCTCCTGCCTCAGCTTCTCGAGTAGCTGGGGTTACAGGTGCCGGCCACCATGCCCGGCTAATTTTTGTATTTTTAGTAGAGACAGGGTTTCGTCGTGTTGGCCAGGCTGGTCTCAAACTCCTGACCTAAGGTGATCCGCCTGCCTCTGCCTCCCAAAATGCTGGGATTACAGGTGTGAGCCACCACACCCGGCTGTTTTGTTGCTATAAACAAGATTGTGATGAACCTCTTTGTATATCATCTTCATCTTGACTTTTTACTATTTTCTGAAATCTTACTGTTACTCCCTTGGGCAAAGAATTCAGCCTTCCTGAGCCCCAGGCAGAATCAAAATGTTTCTTAGTGAGGGGCGATATATATTCCCCCAGAACATTTGGCAATGTCTAGAGACATTTTGAGTTGTCACACTGGAAGATGGAAGGGCAGGTGTTACTACTGGCACGCAGGGGATAGAGTCCAGGGATGCTGCCTGTTAGAAGGGATTGTTAAATACAGAAGGAGGTTCTTCTTCAAAAGTTTAGCTTGTTTAAGTTCTCTTGTCCTTCGTTCCCTGCTTTCAAGGCCAGACTTCCTTACTCTCTCTGTTCCCCCAGCCCTGGTAAACAACCATCCTGCCAGTCCTTATCTATAGAGTCCACATTCAACAACTGCTACCCACTCTGTGAATTACCCCTCCCATTGCAACAGCTACTCCCGCCAAAACTGATCTTCATGCCTTCCCACCAGTATAACCGCATTCCTGCACTTTTCAAGTTAGCCAATAGGGAAATGACACAGCAGTAGGGGCTACCTGTGTCAGGGATAAGAACCCTTCCCCTCTCCTGTTCAGGTGTGCTCTTGCTGTTGCTCTATTTGGAAGTTGCACTCTTTTATAGAAGTAAATCGCCTTGCTGAGAAAATTATTTGAGTGCTAGTTCTTCTTTTTGGCACTGAGGAAAAAGCATTTGTTTCTAACACTGCCAAACATACTGCCATACACAGGACTTCCCAGAATAAAGAATTATCTGACCCAGAATGGCAACAGCACTGAGGTTGATAAACCCTGCAATAGAATCATCACTAAAGTTCCTTCCTGCCCTGGAAATTATTGGGGATTTCTGGAAGTACTCATTGTCTGAAAGGGGATGGAGAATGTGTCCTCACTGAGGATTGGGAGCCCTTGAGGTATATGAGCCTAGGGCATTTCCCAAACTGCTCTGACTCCTGCAATTACCTTGAGCCTTTGTTGAACAAAAACTCTCCCTGAAGCATCTGGCTCTAAAAATTCAGGATGGAGGCTGGTCGTGGTGGCTCACACCTGTAATCCTAGCCCTTTGGGAGGCTACGTGTAATCCTAGCACCTCAGGAGGCCAGGCAGGTGGATTGCCTAAGTTCAGGAGTTCGAGACCAGCCTGGGCAACATGACAAAACCCAATCTCTACTAGAAATACAAAAATTAGCCTGGCTGGTGGCACACGCCTGTAATCCCAGCTACTACGGAGGCTGAGGCATGAGAATAGCTTGAACCTGGGAAGTGGAAGTTGTGGTGAGCCAAAATTGAGCCACTGCATTCCAGCCTGAGCAACAGAGCAAGACTCTGTCTCCAATAAATAAATAAATAAAAATAAAAAATAAAACTTCAGAATGAAATCCCAGGGTTCTGTGCCTTTACCAAGTGCCCCAGGTGAATCTAAGGCAGACCCTGGTTAGAGCTACAGTTCCCACTTGCCTCCTCTTCAAAATCTCTTGGGGTGGGGGTATTTCTAAGCAAGATTTGGAGTGAAGTAAAATAATCTGCATTGTTTTATATTGGTTTTTTGGTTTGTTTTAAGCTCCAAAGGTGATTCTGATGAATCTAGCTTAGAAGCTTACATCAGCTTTGGAGGATATCTGTGGGAGTTACTTGGGCACCCCATTCACTCATTCATTCCTTCATTTATGTACAAGGTGATAGGATTAAAGAGATGACTTAGACATAGTGTCTGCTGTCAAGGACTCAAGATCTAATGGAAACCTGGACCCATTAGCAGCTCGTTTACAATTCAGCTGCCTGTGACAAAGGCAGGAACAAAATTTTTTGAGAGCACAGAGGAGGGAGGGGCCCACTGTTCCTGAGGGCTTCATGGAGGAGGCTGACTTTTGCAGCAGGTCTTAAAAGAAGAAAAAGGAACTCTGGGGAGGAATCCTGTATTCTCAAGGGCAGAAACAGTGGAAAGAGGCTGCAGGGCCACAAAAGGGAGAGAACTTGGCCCCTCTCACACAGTTGGCATTTTCAAGAAAATCTGAAACTGGACAATGCAAATAATATGAAGTCCCACTTGTGCGAAATTCTGAAACGAGGCAGATCCTACTTTGTATCTATTCCTGGGGAAAAACTTGTCTTGAATTCTGTGAGTTTGAAATTATAAGTGGTTTGCAGGAATGCACCACTCACATGAAAACTAGCCTGCCCAGGCTGGGGCAGTGGCTTTACTCCTGTAATCCCAGCACTTTAGGAGGCTGAGGCAGGCAGATCACGAGGTCAAGAGATTGAGACCATCCTGGCCAATATGGTGAAACCCTATCTCTACTAAAAATACGAAAATTCGCCAGCTATGGTGGTGGTTGCCTGTAATCCCAGCTACTTGGGCGGCTAAGGCAGGAGAATTGCTTGAACCCAGGAGGCAGATGTTGCAGTGAGCTGAGATCACGCCACTGCACTCCAGCCTGGGTGACAAAGCAAGCCTCTGTCTCAAAAGAAAGAAAAAAAAAGAGTTAATTGGGAGGCCATTAGGCTGAGATAGCTCCAAAGTGCCTTGGGTTCCTAAGTAAGCAACTGAAACTTGACTCGAAGTTAAGGGTCATAGTCCAAGAAAACACAATTTAATAGAGTAGGTACAGTGGCTCATGCCAGTAATCTCAGCACTTTGGGAGGCTGAGGCAGGAGTATCTTCTGAGGCCAGTTCAAGACCAGTCTAGAAGACATAGTGAGACCCAGTCTCTGCAAAAAAGAAAAATAAAAAATTTAAACATTAATAAAAACAAAACACAACTTAAGCTTAACCAATCAGACACTGCCAACAAATCTCTAACTAGAGACTTTACCAATCAGAAACCAACTGATCTCTGAGATTTTCCACTTTATTATTTTTTTTCTTTTTTTGAGACGGAGTTTTGCTCTTGTTACCCAGGCTGGAGTGCAATGGCGCGATCTCGGCTCACCACAACCTCCGACTCCTGGGTTCAAGCAATTCTCCTGCCTCAGCCTCCCGAGTAGCTGGGACTACAGGCATGCACCACCATGCCCAGCTAATTTTTGTATTTTTAGTAGAGACGGGGTTTCACCATGTTGACCAGGATGGTCTCGATCTCCTGACCTCGTGATCCACCCGCCTCGGCCTCCCCAAGTGCTGGGATTATAGGCATGGGCCACCGCGCCCAGCTGATTTTCCACTTCTTTAATCAATCAAATCTTTTTTTGTCTTGCTTCTGCAAATACCTCATAAAAGTTTTCACCTTGCACCCCCTCAGTGGAGCCCTGAACCACTTGGGATCTTAACACTGCCCAACTCATAAATCACTGTTTGCTCTAATAAACTCTTTAAGATTATAATGTTCCTGTTTGTGTTTTAGTACAGGCAGTTTCTACAGTGTAGAAGGAAGTGATAAGGACACTGGAGTAAAACAAAGCCCAGGTGGGACAGGGGATGCTGGCTAGGTGTGTGTATGTGCATGCGTGTGTGTGCGTGTGTGTGTGTGTGCTCACACACATGCTTAGCTGCAAAAATTAGGAAAAGCCTCACTCAGCAGATGACATTTGAGGGTTTCTTTTAAATCTCATGTAACTATCTCCAGTCATATTTACATGTGCATGTTTGCATGAAGAGTCTTTTTTTGTTTGTTTTTTGCTTTTTTGAGACAGAGACTCACTTTGTTGCCTGGGCTGGAGTGCAGTAGCACTATCTCAGCTTACTACAACCTCCGCCTCCGAATTCAAGCGATTCTTCCGCCAAAGCCTCCCAAGTAGTTAGGACTATAGGTGCATGCCACAATGCCTGGCTAATTTTTGTATTTTTAGTAGAGACCGGGTTTCACCATGTTGACCAGGCTGGTCTAAAACTCCCGACCTCAAGTGAACCACCCCCTCAGCCTCCCAAAGTGCTGGGATTGCAGGCATGAGTCACCGTGCCTGGCCTGAATGAGTATTTTCTCAGCAAGAATAGTAGAATAGTAACTCCTCTAGAGACAGAAACCATCTTGCCCGCCTCTTCCATTGTTTAGCATAGAGTTGGGTTCCTTGTGAATATTCAAAAATATTTTCTGGATGAATGAATAAAAAAAGAAATAAATGAATAAATAAAAATGGAATGAATGAATGAAGAAAAAAACGTCTTGCCATCTTGAAATTGGGTGTCTCATCCAGCTGTTCTGGAATCTTTGCATTCGCTGCCCTGGCCCAGCCAGAGACCCTCCCTCTTACAGTGGGAAAAAATAAATGTGTCTTGGGAATAGGAAAATCCAGGGTGGGAAGGGCAGGAAGGGCTGGTCAGCGAGGGGAGGGGTGAGATGGAGGAGGTAGAGAGGAGAAGGAAGAGCAGGAAGAACCAGGAGGGGAGAAAACAAAAGCTCAATAAGACCAGTGGGAGGTGACAGCAGCTAGCCAGGGAGCACTCCTCCCTTGATTAGAATTCATGAACTCCCCTCTTACATTAAGTCTTTATATGACACCTGGCCTTTAATGCAAAGCTGGCTGCGAACATTAAAAATTAAAAGCCGAAGGTAGGCTACATCCATCTCTGATAGCACAGCTCCCCTCCTATCTGAGGCCTGCACAAAGCTATTACACATTGATAAATTATTTTGGGTAATAGCCGAGATATTACATTGTTTCTGAGTGAAGGTAAAATCTCTCCCTGACACGGGCATTTATCAGGAATGCCTTTCATCCTATTTATTATGGGCCAGCTGAGCGTGGGCTGTGGCTGGCTGGGGTGCTGGGCTGGGACCCTTTCCCCCATCCCCTCCTGCTCCTTCTATCACTCCCTTGATGAGGTATTGATGGGGCTTGTGACAAGTTAATTATTAGCTAAAGATATGCAGATCACTGTAAAAGGGATGGGCTCCTGGGAAAGAGGAAAGTTCAGTTATTGAACAGTCAGATCCCTTCCAGGCCTGTTGTGCAAAAGCCTTGGTTCCAGGCCTGGGCCCGGTCCCACCTGGTAACCCTGAGTCCAGCCAATCAGAATTGCTGAAAGCCAGGCCCCCGTGGTGTGTACCTGTAATCTTGTAATCCCAGCTACTCATGAGGCTGAGGCAAGAGGATCGCGTGAACCCAGGAGTTTGAGACTAGCCTGGGCAACATAATAAGATTCCATCTCTAAAAAAAAAGTATGTATAAAAATCTCGTGCTCGCTTCGGCAGCACAGATACTAAAATTGGAACAATACAGAGAAGATTAGCATGGCCCCTGCGAAACAGTGACACACAAATTCGTGAAGCGTTCCGTGTGTGTGTGTGTATGTATATATACATATATATATGTATATATACATATATATATAAATTTTTTTAAAATCTCATTCGTGTTGGCAAAAAAAAAAAAAGAATTGCTGAATATTTGTTCTGTAAAAGGGTAGGGGGCTTGGAGGACTTTACCACGCAGCCCCTCCCAGCAACACACCCAGCAAAGGTGCATCCGGATCCCGAGTCTGCACTAGAAGCGCGGCCTCCCGCTGTGGGGCACAACACTGGTAATGACTGCTGCTCCTGCCCTTCCTTCTCCTTCTCCAGTCTGCACACCATCACCCCAAACTCCATGACACCGTCCTCTGTGCTGACGATGTAGGGGAAAGAGCCAGCCTTTGGAACCTGGGTGTGCTCATTGGCTAGTAAACTGTCTGTCTCCATTTCCTCTCCTGTGATGGGGTGTGATGATAATGCCAGCCTCTCGGGTCTCTGTTATAAAGTGTTGCCTTGGGATTGGCTGGGCATCCCTGTGGAGCCTCCTGGGTGGAGTGGGAGACTGTGGATTGACACATGAGTGCGGATGCAATGCCACGGAGTCGTAGCAGCTGCAAGGATTGGCTGCTTGCTGTGGACTACTCAGGGGTCCTCCATCCACAATCCCTTTAGGAAGAATCATTCCTTTCAGAAATATTACTGAATGCCTTCTGTCTTCTAGGCATGGGGCTAAGTGTGGAGTAGAGAATAATGAATATAACAGATCTGGTTCCTGCTCCCCACTGGGGCACAGTCCCAGTGATTTTTGTCCGCTAGGGGGTAGGTTCACTCATGGGACTTACAGCCCTGGATCTAAGTCATCTCCAACTCCCATGGAGTCCTTGGTACATAGTGGGTGCCAGCTAATATTTTCGGAATGAATGGATGGATGTTGGAATTAGGCAGTGTTGAGATGCAGGTGGACAGGTGTATGCTTGCTGAGCCTCATGGAGGCTGGAGGTATGATTAGGGCCTGCTTTCTAGGAAAGAAAGGCTGCCGGCTCAGCTTGGGGAAACTGTCCATCTCCAAGCCCCAGTCAGGTAAAGAGACAACCCAGCAAAAAGGAAAGAAGTGTCCACTGTCACTGGATGTAAGCTAGCCAATGAAGTCCCCCATTGCTGCTGGCAGAGCCAGAGCGACCGTCCTCTTTTGTGGCATTTTTGCTTAATAGCCAGACATCTGCAGAACCTGCCAACCAGCAGGAGGTGGAGGGGAAGGTCACCCCAGGGCATACACTCCTTCTGGACCCAGCTTCCTACTCTGTCTGGGAGGTGGCCCAGAGTGGAGGGCAGGCAGGTGCTAGAGGAAGCCTGGGAAGGGTTGGGCTCAGGTCTCGCTCTAGTCATGCTACAGAAATCCGGCTGTCCATGTCTCCGGTCTGCACCCCTCAGGGGCCCTCTGGAACTTGAGTGGGGCCTACTGCTTTTCAGTTCTGGCTTTAGCCTTGGCTGCTATCTTTCTAGTTTCCTGACTGCCCCTCTGCCAACCAGGACCAGCCCTGCCCCACCCTGCACCCAACCCTGTTCCCAAAGCCCAGCAAGGATGTCTGGACCCTGATGATGGATGGACTTGGGCTTCTCTGACAGTGCCGGCCCCTGATTGGCTATGTTGTGGATTCAGCTGTCGGGCTGACTCAGCTTCTTCTCGATGGAGTGTTTTCTTGTTAGGAGAAGCACAAGTCTAAAACAGTAATCCCCAGACACTGTGCGGGCTGTTCCCTTCTCCAGCCATTGCTGTCCATTGCTGAGAGTAGTTCTTGTTCAGCAAATGTGATGAGGCAGAATAAAGACGGAGACCCTATTTTAAATAGTTCAGTATATACTGGGAGGCGGAGGTTGCAGTGACCCAAGATTGTGCTATTGCACTCCAGCCTGGGTGACAGAACGAGACTCTGTCTCAATAAATAAATATTTTTAAAAGTTCAACATATAAAGCAAAATGAAAAGCCAACCAGGAAAAACCTAGGATTAGCTCAATGACAGAGTGGTACACATTAATGATGACAACAACGACGATGATGATGATAGCAGCTAATACCTACTGAGTGCTCACTGTGTGCCAGGTACTGTCATAAGCGGTTTGTATTCACTCTTGCATTTAATCCTCATAAAAACCCGGAAAGAGGCTGAGAGAGATCAGCAGTGAGGGTAGAGATGGGATTTGACCCTGGGTCTAACTCTACCCTGGGTCTAACTTAAACATTCACTGAAAAAGATTATTGTTGAGATGGAATCTCACTCTGTTGCCTAGGCTGGAGGGCAGTGGCACGATCTCGGCTCACTGCAACCTCCGCCTCCCAGGTTCAAGTGATTCTCCTGCCTCAGCCTCCTGAGTAACTGAGACTACAGGGACATGCTGCCACGCCTGGCTAATTTTTTGTATTTTAGTAGAGACAGGGTTTTCCCATGTTGCCCAGGCTGGTCTTGAACTCCTGAGCTCAGGCAATCTTCCCGCCTCGGCCTCCCAAAGTGCTGGGATTACAGGTGTGAGCCACCACACGCGGCCTGTTGTTGTTTTTGAGATGGAGTCTGGCTCTGTCACCCAGACTGGAGTGCTATGGTACCATCTCTGCTCACTGCAACCTCTGCCTCCCGGGTTCAAGCAATTCTCCTGCCTCAGCCTCCCGAGTAGCTGGGATTACAGGGTTCTGCCACCACACCTGGCTAATTTTTGTATTTTTAGTAGAGACGGAGTTTCATCATGTTGGACAGGCTGGCCTTGAACTCCTGACTTCAAATGATCCGCCCGCCTCAGCCTCCCAAAGTGCTGAGATTACAGGCATGAGCCACCGTACCTTGTCACTGAAAAGGATCTTAGTGACCAGCCACTCCATCTCTTCATTTTCTATAGGAGGAAAACTGAGGTCCAGAGAGGGAAACCTGTCACCTAGAATCAGTGGCAAAGCTGCGACTAGGTTCTTCTAAGTGTCCTAATTCCAAATCTAAAGTTTTTCTCTGTGAACTAGAAACAACAGCTCTCTTTCCTCTCTCCTGTCCCTCCAAGGCCAAGGGAGATCATAAAGGCAGGGAGAAAGGGAACCCAGGGCCAGGAGAGCCGGGATCTGGATGTGAGCGGAACGATGCCAAACACATAGGATAAGCTTGAGCCCCAGGGAGCTCCGGGGGGCTGGTTTCAAAGAGAGAGGCAGGGGTCAGGAGCCAACAGAGCAGCCGGAGGTGGGGCACATGCAGGTTCTTGAGGGTCACAGTGAGTCAGGGTCCAGGAAAGCAATGAAGACAGTAACCAGGATGCCTTGGTGTTCAGAAAACGGTTTTAAAGAGCCGGGTGCAGTGGCTCATGCCTGTAATCCCAGCATTTTGGGAGGCCAAGGTGGGCAGATCACAAGGTCAGGAGTTTGAGACCAGCCTGGCCAATATAGTGAAATCCCATCTCTACTAAAAATATACACACACAAAAAAAAAATTAGCTGGGTGTGGTGGCAGGCACCTGTAGTCCCAGCTACTTGGGAAGCTGAGGCAGGAGAATCACTTGACCCAGGAGGCAGAGGTTGCAGGGAGCCAAGATCGTGCCATTGCACTGCAGCCTGGGTGACAGAATGAGACTCCAAAAAAAAGAGAAAACTTTGAAAAGAAGCTGGAAGAACCAGGCATCTGCTGAGACAGGAGAGACCCCAGGGCCTGAGATAGAGCCACCCAAGGAATGCAAGAGACCCAGGCAGGTGCCAGCAGCAAGAAACAGAAATTGAGGGTGTATCGTGAGGCCCAGCGGTGCGAAGATGAGTGTCCTTATTACCGACAGCAGAAAAAAATAGAGGCAGCCAAGTTGGAGGGAATGGGGGCACTAAGGAGACATGAGGAGCTGGGGCCACAGCCTTCACAACCCCTGGCATCCACAGCAACCTGACTGAGAGCCAGTGGCCCAGCCTGGGACAGTTTCTTGGTTCAGAGTTGGTGGTTGGAGAAGGAAACAGAGGTCAAGAGTATCTTAGAAGTTTTTTCTAAGAATTTAATAAATATTTTTCCTTTGTGATAGTCACGAGTAACTGCTGTAAATATTTAAATTGTTTTAATCCCTTTTTTTTTTTTGAAAGGACGTCTTGCTCTGTCACCCAGGCTGGAGTGCAATGGCGTAATCTTGGCTCACTGCAACCTCTGTCTCCCGGGTTCAAGTGATTCTCCTGCCTCAGCCTCCCCAGTAGCTGGGGTTACAGGCATGCAATACCACGCCTGGCTAATTTTTGCATTTTAGTAGAGACAGGGTTTTGCCATGTTGACCAGGCTGGTCTCAAACTCCTGACCTCAGGTGATCCACCCACCTCAGCCTCCCAAAGTGCTTGGATTATAGGCATAAGCCACTGTGCCCGAACTGTTTTAACCACTTTTTCACCAGCCTTTTTCTTACTGGAAATTTGTGTTGAGACTGGACTGCGTGGGAGCTGGGATGTTTGAGGGTTGTATTTTTAATAAAACACATAACAAAATAACAATAACAAAAACATAAATAAAATAACAAAAATACATAATAAAAGGTAAAAATAATAAGACAATGTAATATTCGTATGCCTACACCTGTGCTTAGTTTCACTCCCTTTCTGCATATTATAAATTTATCTATTTATTTATATTTTTTGTAGAGATGTCCTCTCTACATATGGGGTCTCTCTATGTTGCCCAGGCTGGTCTTGAACTCCTGGCTTCACTCAATCTTCCTACCTTGGTCTCTCAGAGTGCTAGGATTACAGGTGTGAGCCATCATGCCTGGCCATTTATATTATAAATTTAAAACTAATATTTTAAAAATACTGATAAGGAGCGGTATATGGTATAGAAAGAACATTGTTTACCTTGAATTTCCCTCTCATTGGAGCTTGTCAGCATCCTCAAAGATCTTTCTGCCTTCCTAGTGCTGCATCCAGCTAGGAAGGGGTGTGTTTCCTCTACTTCACAGTGGGAGATGGCCCTGGAAAGTGACTTCCCACATCAGATCAGCAAAGGAACTGTAATCATTCAGGATGCATAAGCAGGCCAGTGTTGCATCTTAAGTCTTCAATAATTCTGCACATTCCTAATCTGTGTAATATTTCAAGTGGCTGGGTTTTGGACTTGGCTATTTAGAGTTAATGTTGCCATGGGGGTGGGGCAGGGTGGGGGAAAGGGGGAAGTCAGGAGGAGGGGTGACGAGTTTCTACAAACCCAGTGCCTCTGCACCCAGAACCTGGTAAGGGGGCAGTGGTCAGAGGGAAACAGAGGGAGAGAAAGATATCAAGTGTAGTAATCAGAATGAAAAATGGAGCCGCGGTTACTTTAAACAAGAGCTAATTCATCACAAGAACGAGTGGATAAGTAGCTGAGTTTCAGGCGTTCAGTAAGTTCCCCGTTCTGCTCCAAAAATTATTCCACCCCTGTCTGCACGCTCCCATAAATCATCCCTTCTTCACATCAGCTCCGATTACCAATTACTCCCGCCTGTAACACACATTCCTTGCCCAACGCCATCTGATGGGTCCTTGCCTTTTAATTTTACAAATGGTTTTTTCCCCCACTTTACTTTCTTCTTTCTCCTTCAGTCTCTCCCCTCCCCCAGCCTTCCATTGTCTGGCTGTCTTCTCTTTTCCTGTCTTTGTCATCTCTTGCTTGCAAGATGCCCCTTCCCGCTTTGCCTCGGCCCCTGTCCAACCTGGCCATTGGCAGTGGTGCTTTGGGAAGAGGAGTGAGGAACCGCCTTGGGCATGGTGGCCCCTAGAGCACCTGGGAAAGATGTGAGCAGGGTGTACAGCTCACCCCCGTCAAACTTGACCCTGAGAGATATTTGTCCCCAGCCTGCTTCTTGGTCTATAGGGTTGAACATAGGTTGAGTCTGGGGTTCTCCTAACCTGTTAGAAAGGACATCCCATTCTCCCCAGAGGAAAGATTTCACTCCCCCTGTCTCCTGGCATGATGACAATGGTCATTATAAACATCATGATAAGTATTGGCTGCTGACAATGTTAGAGGAACGCAGGTAGACAGTCTCTGCAGGGCTCTAAACACTCTTTTAGAAGAAGCGCTGCCTTCCAGCCCAGCTTCTGCCACTGACGTAGACTCACTCAAACTTCAGTCATTATTGTATCACTTGCACAATTGTTGCCACATTTTGGTACCGTATTTCCTTAAAACCAACTTTACATTGGTTCAGCTCTCAAAAACTTAACTGTGTTCTGTGCAAAAATTCATGAACTCGTGTGTTTAAACTGTTACATTTTCCCCCATACCTATGGAAATATGTGCTGAGTTACTATACCAGTGAGCTTAACTTTATACCGACTGAAAGTATCTTGAGATCTCCTACCACACGTGTGTCAAGCTTTGGCTAAAGTATCACTCCCTCCTGCACAATCAGAGATATGGCATGATGGGGACATGGGACCAAGATTCAGAAAGTGTCCGCAGCTCAAACTTCTGCAGACTTCACTGTGCCCTGGAAGCTCCGGGAGCCTGGTAAGATGCCAATTCCAGCCCTACCTATAGGGACTCCGATTTGGGAGGTCTAGGATATGGCCCAAGCCCGAGAATCTGGAATTGGACACATACCCCCAGGTGACTCTGCCCATGCTTTGAGAAATACTGGTCTAGCCTGTGCTTCAAGCCTAATTTACTTTGTGACCTTAAGAAAATCACTTATTTTTCCATTTTGTGTTGCTTAAACTGGGAGAACATTAACTGTTCTTCCCACCTCATGGAGGTCAGAGCAGGTCAAAACTTGACACACTGGTCAAGGGGATGGATTTTGACAGGTGCCCAGCTCTGTTGAGATGGGAGGCGGAGGTGTGGCTTGTTTCCTTCAGCATCTGCAGGGACAGAGATCCAGCCCCACCCATGGTTATTTGCATACTAGCCTTGCATCAGCACAGCCCATGGGTTTTTTGTTTGTTTGTTTGTTTTAGACAGAGTCTCGCTCTGTTGCCCAGGCTGGAGTGCAGTGGCATGATCTCAGCTCACTGCAGCCTTCACCTCCTGGGTTCAAGCAATTTTCATGCCTCAGCCTCCGAGTAGCTGGGACTACAGGTGTGTGCCACCACGTCTGGCTATTTTTTTTTTTTTTTTTTTTTTGTATTTTTAGTAGAGATGGGGTTGCACCATGTTGTCCAGGCTGGTCTTGAACTCCTGACGTCAGGTGAGCCACCCACCTTGGCCTCCCAAAATGTTGGGATTATAGGCATAAGCCATCGTGCCCAGCCCAGATTCTTGTTTTGATTGGATTTGAAAACTCTAGATTCCTGCAGGTTTGAGAACCCCAACATGGATTCCAAGCCAGTTTCATGATTGCCATTTGCTATGGTTTGAATGTTATTGCCGCCTCCAAAATTCATGTTGACACTTATCCCCGGTGCAACTGTACTGGAAATTGTGGCCTTTGGGAAGTGATTGAGTCATGAAGGCTCTGCCTTCATGGATGAGATTGGGTGATCTTATAAAAAACCTTGGCAGAAGGAGTCCGCCTCTTCTTGCCCTTCCATCTTTCACTGTGTGAGGACACAGTGTTCCTCCCCTCTGGAGGATGCAGCATTCAAGGCACCATCTTAGTAGCGGAGACCAGACTCTCAGCAGACAACCTGCTGGTGCCATGATCTTGGAATTTCCATTCTCCAGAATGGTAAGAAATAAATTTCTGTTCTTTATAAATTGCCCAGTCTCAGGTACTTTGTTATGGCAGCACAAACAGATGAAGACACCATTTAAATAGTGTGGGGGGTATGGATACATAAAAAGCCATCCCAAAGCCCAGGGTGGGAACTAGGGCACTGCAAGTGATATATTTAGGTGCGAAATTTAAGGAGGCACTTACTCTCAGAGGCTGGCCCTGCACTTACACAATCCTGAGAGTGAGGACCTCCTCAAATGTCATGGCTGGGGTGTCTTGATCCTCTCGGTCCTGGCTCTGTAGAAGCCACAGTGTTGTTGAAGCTAAATCCTCCTAGGGCAGGGTGAAGGCAGGAGAAAGAACCAAGAGTCAACTGAACATCCAAAAGGAATGGCACACAAGCCATATCCGCCCGCCTCACAAGCTCCTGCAATGGAAACAGCCTCAATTTCAGTTTATACCAGGCTTACAGTGGTTAGGAAAAAGAGGAAAAGAAAAAAGAAAGAAAGGAAAGGAAAGGCGAAAGGAAGAGAGGAAAGAAGGAAAGGGAAGGGAAGGGAAGAGAAGAGAAAGGGGAAGAGGAAGTAAAGGAAGGGAAGGGAAGAAGGGAAGG
>CAUYLG010020320.1:0-37216 GCA_963573385.1 Cacajao melanocephalus
TATGTCTTAAGAGCTTACATTTAGTATTTCCCTTTTGCAGTTATATAAAAAAACAAGGAATGGGGAAAGGATTCCCTGTTTAATAAATGGTGTTGGGGAAAATGGCTAGCCATGTGCAGAAAGCTGAAACTGGACCCCTTCTTTACATCTTACACAAAAATTAACCCAAGTTGTTTTTGTTTTACAGTTTGTTATCTTCTTACTACAAAGAGTCCATTCTGGTCAGCCTTATGATCTCTATTTTAATATTAATACTGGTCAGCCTTATGATCTCTATTTTAATATTAATACTGGTCAATTTTTGTCTAAACCATAAAAGGACACGAGTATAACAAGGCATATCCAACCTCCTATCTTATCATGGCCAGAAACTCAGTTTTTAAAATTTCTCTGGGGTCCCTTTGGCCAAAAGAAGGTCCATTCAGTTGACTGAGGGGCCTAAAATTTTATATTTAGTTTATGTACTAAATGTCATACAAGATAACCCACATCTAACATGATAATGAACAGGGAAAAATTGAAAACTTTTCATCTAAGACCTGGGTCAAGACAAGGATGCCAGCTTTTACCACTTGTATTAAACACAGTACTGGAAGTTCCAGCCAGAGGAATTGGGCAAGAGAAAGAAATAAAGAGTATCCAAATTGGAAAGGAAGAGGTCAAATTTCCCCGTTTGCAAATGACATAAAACCCTAAAGATGCCACCAAAAAACTATTAGAACTGATGAATAAATTCAATAAAGGTGTACGATACAAATCAACATAAAAAAGTCAGTAGTGTTTTATATTCTAATAGTGAATGATCTGAAAAGAAATCAAGAAGACAATTCCATTTATAATAGCTAAAAAAAAAGAAGTAAATTTGATCAAGGAGGTGAACGATCTCTATAATAAAAACTATAAAACACTGATGGAAGAAACTGAAGAGGACACAAATAAATGGAAAGATATCCCATGGGCATGAATTGAAATATTTAATATTAATAAAATGGCCCTACTCCCCAATGCAACCTATAGATGCAATGCAATTCTTTTCAATATACCAATGACATCCTTCCCAAAAATGGAAAAAAAAAGAAACAATTCTAAAATGTCTGCAGAACTACAAAAAAAATCCCCAAATAGCTGAATCACTCCTGAGTATACAGAACAAACTGGAGGTGTCACATCATTTGACTTCAAAATATACTACATAGTTGTAATAACTAAAACAGCATGATGTTGTCATAAAAACAGACATAGATTAATGAAACTAAATAATGAACCTAGAAATAAATGGATACATCTACAGTTAACTGATTTTCAACAAAGGCACCAAGAACATACATTGGGGAAATGATACTTTCTTCAATTAATGGTGCTTTAAAATTAAAACCACAATGAGATATAACGTCATCACAGTTAGAATGGCTATTGCCAAAAAGACAAAAAGTAACAAATGCTGGCCAGGATGGGGAGAAAGGGGAATTCTCTGTTGGTGAGAATATAAATTAGTACAACCACTAGAGTGATCATATGAGGGTTCTTCAAAAAATTAAAAATAGAACTGCCACATGATCCAGCAATCCTATTATTAGGTATATACCCAAAAGAAATAAAATTAGTATGTTGGAAAGATATCTGTACTCCCGTGTCTATTACAACACCCAAAATATGGAATCAATCTAAGAATCCATCAATGAACAAATGAAATAAACATGTGGTACATATACACAATGGAATACTATTCAGCCATAGCAAAGAATGAAATCCTGTCATTTGCAACAATGTGGATGATCCAAGAGGATATTATTTTAAGTGAAAGAAGCCAGGCATAGACGGTCAAGTGCTACATGATCTCACTCATATATGGGATCTAAAAAGGTTGATCTCATAGAAGTCAAGTAGAATCATGGTTACCAGAGACTAGGGAAAGTAGAGAAGATGGGAAGAGGGTTTGTTAATGGGCACTATGTTACAGTTAGATCAGAGGAATAAGTTCTGGTGTTTTTTGCACAGAATTGTGATGTAGTTAACAATAATGTGTATTTCAAATTAGATAGAAGAGAAGATTTTGAGTGTTCTGACCACAAAGAAATGCAAATGTTTTAGACGGTAAATATCTGGAAACATCACACACAGTATTCCATAAATATGTGTAATTATTATGTTTAGTTAAAATTATATATAAACTTTATATAATTTTATATAAAACTATATAACAAAATCACAAAGATGAGAATCACTGATTAAAGATGAGGAATAAGAACTATGACTACAGTAGTTTAAAACACACCAAAAACTTTTAAATCCCTGAATTCATCATGATATTTCAAAAGCAAAATACCATTGGTTAATTTTAGAAGCTGCTAGGAAACATTATGTTAAAAATTCATAAGTAAAGAGAAAGAATCAGCATTAGTTTCCCTCTTCTTTTGGAACTATGCATCCGGGTTGTCAAATAGTTCATGAGAGAAAGTTCTCTTTAAAGATGGGATCCAGCTAATGCATGAAGAGAGAATGATAGAATGAGAATATCAACATTTAGCAATTCGTGATGAACAAAGATTCCTAGAACAAAAGTGCTAACATTTCCTAATGAAAATACACATCACCAATAAAGAAGTTTTGCCAAAAAAAAAAAAAAACAAAAACAAACCCATTTCTGATGAAAGTTTTAAATCTAAACACCAATTTTCAAATAAGATATTATAGGACACCAGAGGGGTGCCACCAGCAAAATCCTGACTGGTATATTTCATAGGGCATCAAGCTGGCTTCCTCAATAAATGCATTGAAAGCAAAAAAAGAAAGAGAAAAAGATGGAGAAAGAAACTACAAATTTAAAAGACTTTGGAAATATATCAACCAATCATAATGCATGCCCAATTCAGACAAGCAAAAGCAAACTGATCTAATTAATTAATTAGGCAATTATGGAAATTTAAACACTGACTGGATATTTGATTGTACTGAGAACTTTTTGTGCCATAGGTTTTGTATTTTGAGAAAAGAGAACTGAAATGACAAAACTTATTTGCTATTTTTCATGACAAGGACAGTACCCTAGACTGGAAATAGGAATTGGCTCTGCATCCTGTCGTTAAGAGTTGTTAAATTTCCTCTCTGGGTCTTAATGTCTTTAAGTTTCTACTTACTTGTCTTTATCTGTCTTTTCACACATATCATTGCTGTTAATAGATTGTGCTGTTATGACATCCCTTAGCAAAGTAGTATCATTTTAAATGTAAAAAAAATCATTTTACTTAGGAAAAGGCAACATGTTTCTATCCACATGTTATGTCTTTTTAAAACATTTTTTCATCTTTCTATGACTTACTATGGACATTCAGATCCACATTTCTTTAGAGGAGAAAAAAAGGTAAGAAACACTCTATGTCAGGGTACAATTTTAACTAAAATAAATATAGCATTGATTGTTACAGAATAATATAGTAAGCAGTAAGGGAGAATTTGTCACTAACAAGAACTGAGAATCACAGAGTAGATTTAGCTTAATAATGTTAATGTATTCTTGTCTGCTGAGGTTTCTATAAATAACATACACCAGGCACAAGGCACATCCTTCATGATTAGCTTTTCCCTCTTGATTTACTTCATCAATTGGTGCCATCAGACTCTTGAAAGTCATTGCTACTGATTAAGAGAAATGAGCTGTTTCTCAGAAGGCTCACTGAGCTGGTAATAAAGCAGGAGAAGCAGACTTCGCCCAGGCTCCTGGGTGTCTGCAGGAGCAGGTGGGTGCTCCTTATGAGGTGAACAGAGACCCGGAATCCCCAGTTTGCAATGGAGACACACCTGCTACTTGAACTCTGAAGGAAGGATTCTGGAAAGGAAGTTAGCTGCTTAGAAGGCATTCTCTGGTCCCTGTGTGTATACGTGTGTATTTGTATGTGTGTCTACCTGGGCACATTCTGCATATGAGGAGGTGATACTTGCTCAAGCTTCAAAATCAGATAATAATCTCATACCTTAGGCTTTTACTTAACTTCCCACATCCCTCTAGTGCACTTGAAATTGTACAGCCTGAAGCGACCTGAGCCATGCAAGGGAAGGTGAAGGATAGTGTTAACTAAAAGCTTCTAATCAGAGTAGGGAGATGGAAACAGAAGATTTCCAGATTTGTGGACTCCATTATCCAGAAAACAGGTTAAGAATGCTTCAACTAAATGGATGCTGGTTTTTGAAGTAGGCCACGAACTATTTCTACAGTCTACTCTGTTCTGAATTTAGGCAAAGCCAACAACTCAAAGAAATAAAAGCACAGGAAATAAAGCAAGAGAGAGGATGGAAGAGGGTACATTACAGAAGGGAGGGCCCACCCTCCCTGCTTTGGAATGATTCCATGGTAAATTTAATTACGCTTCATTTAGCACATTTGCAAGATAATATTTTTATGCTGGAAGCCTTTGAGTATAACTTTCATGAGGAAAAAAAATCTGATATTCATGGTAATTCCTATCTAACTATAATTAATATTATTAATAAAAGGAAGAATAGTAAGAGAAGTAGAGGAAAACAATAAAAAGAAGGAAGTGCAGGGCCTATAGCTTCTGGGTTCTATATATTCTAGGAAAACATGAAAAGAAGTTTCTGGTCTTAGCCATTTGCTTTTGCATTATAGAATATTTTGAAATCTATAACTGATTTGGGTCCCTACTTCCTGTGGGAATGGTTTGTGTATATGGAGTTAAATTATTAATGAGAATTTCACACTTCTAATGAGCACCTGCTGTCTTCTTTGGGTCAGTACATTTTTATCATTTTTAAAGTCACATTAATTACACATGCTAGATTACTATCTAGTATGATACATTGCTTTAAAAAAAAACCCAATATGTAATTTGAACTAATTTTAGACTTATAGAAAAGTTGTAAGAACAGTACAGAGAGTTCTCATATATCTCCTATTCAGCTTCCCCTAATGTTAACATCTTGAATAACTAGAATGCAATTTGGAACTCCTGGACATTAGCTTTTATGCAATACTATTAATGAAATTAGAGTTTTTACATGAATAAAACTTAAGAAATAGTAAAAAAAATAATATTCAAAAATTTAAAAAATAATATAAATGGCAACAACTGATAGACGATTTCGAAAATTAGAAGGCAGATCATAAGAATTTCACGGTCCCAAAGAGACAGTAAAAGCAGAGAGATGTAAAAGAGTAAATCATACAACGAATCAAAGGTAAACATATAGATCAGAGATTATAATATTGTGCTTTAATAAAAACTATATATTTAGGTCTCCCTGACGCAGTTCCTGGCATACAACTCCCAAAAACCTTTGGAATCTGAAATGATGTGTCTTTTGTTTGCTAATGAAATGACCAGATGGTTGAGGGCCCTGGGATAAGCTCAGGATTGGTAATGATAACCAGGGGACCAACCATATAATTAGCAGGGATGAAACTTTCAAACCCCCAGACACCCCCATCCTCCACCATTCTCCAACCTCCAGGGAGGGAAGATGGGCTGGAGATGGAGCTAATCACTAATAGCCAATGATTTAATTAACCATGCTTGTATAGAATTAAGCCTCCAAAAACACCAAAATGGTTAAGGCACAGTGACTCATGCTTGTAATCCCAGAACTTTGGGAGGCTGACATGGGCTAAACATTGAGCCCACTGTTTAAGACTAGCCTGGACACCAGGCAAAAACCCGTCTCTACAAAAAATACAAAAATTCGCCAGGTATGGTGGTGTGCACCTGTAGTCCCAGTTACTTGAGAGAATTGCTTGAGCCCAGAAGACTGAGCCTGCAGTGAACTATGATTGTGCCATTCACTGCACTGCAGCCTGGATGATCAAGCAAGACCCTGTCTCAACAAAACCAAACAATAAAACCAAAACCAGAAGGATGGAGTTTGAAGAGTTTTTGGGTTCCTGAACATGTGGAAGTGCTAGGAGGGTGATGTGTCTGGAGAGGGCATGGAAACGCCACGCTCCTCCCCACATAATTTGTTCTATGCATCTCTTCCATCTGGCTGTACCTGAGTTGTATCCTTTCATAATTGGGTGAATGTAAGCAAAGTGTTTCCCTGAGTTCTGTGTGTCATTCTAGCAAAACATAGAATCTGAGGGGGAGGTGAAGGAATCTCTAATTTGTAGCCAAGTCAAGCAGAAGTGTGGGTAAACTGGAAACCTGTTACTTATGATTGTCCTTTTTTATGGGGCAGTCCTGTGGGACTGAGCCCTTTACCTGTGGGGTCTGGGTCTGTGCTAACTTTGCTTAGTGTTAGAGCTAAATTGAATTATAGTACACCTAGCTATTGGAGAATTGCTTGATGCGGAACACCCTCTCTGCACCTGCCACAGTTTGGTGACACCCCCATTCTGTATTTAGTGACTGATTTCTCAACAGTCACTAAAAAAAATCAGAAAACAGAAAGGCTACCTTTTAAATCCTGAAATAACTGCAACCTAGGATTTTATATCCAGAGAAAATATACTCATGAATGAAAGTCAAATATAAACATTTACAATAAACAAAGACTAAGGAAAGATTCTTACAAAAGATAATTCTGAAGAATTCGAGTAGAATAAAAACACAAATGTGAGGCCTGAAAAGCCAGAAAGAATTAAAAACAGAAGGTGGCAAGTATGGGGTTAACGTAAATGAACAACAATTGTATGAAATTGTAAAACTAATGTCTGGTGGGGATCAGAATGTTACAGTAGGTAGCTAGTCAGGAATGAGCAAGGCAGGAGAGGGCTTCCTTCCCCCAACTCAGCAATGTCAGGCAACCGTCAGGCCATGGTCAGGCAGTTGCTACACTGTTTCTCTAAAATAATAATTAGTTGCAGCTGGCATCAGGGAACCGCAGTCTCTCACTCCATAGAAACATTGGAAACTGGTTATCAGCAGCTTCCCAATAAGATCTCAGGAGTTCAGTGAGTGGGCTCAAGCATGCGCACTAAGAGGCAAAATAGTGGATGACCTCCCTTTAGGAACACTGAACTGGTGAGGGAAAAACACCTCAAGTGAGCATGCCTTCGGCTCCAGTAAACACACTGTGTGCTTCCCTCCCAAATGCCAGCAGGCCACTGAACACGTGGACAGCCCACCCCGGGGGAAGAATCGTAGGAAAAGTGACTCAAGATCCCAGAAGCAGGCCAACATATAAATCCCCAAGTGCACTTGATCTCTCATTAGCCCCTTGGCCCTCTTCCTTTCATTCCTGCTCTAAAGATTTTGAATAAACTTTCACTGCTGCTCAAAAACATGCCTCAGTCTCTCCTTCTGCCTTATGCCTTTCAGTCAAATTCTTTCTTCTGAGGAGGCAAGAACTGAGGTTGCTGCAGACCCCTACAGATTCACTGCCAGTAACAAGTCAAAAAATATGTTAAACTAAAATTCTCATTTAAAAAAATGAGTTGAGAGGTGAGTAAACAGTGTTTACATTTTATTATTTTTTTAAATTTTACTGACAGGATGATAAGATTTAATTATCTTTAGATTTTAGACTCCCTGTTTCACTTCCCAGATACATAAAGCAAGTACTTAACGACCTACAAAAAGACTTAGACTCCCACACAATAATAGTGGGAGACATTAACACACATACATGAAAAGTAATTTGAGGTCAATGAAAGACATAGATGTTAAAGGACTTTACAAGTCTTAGTAGCATTGAGGTGTGGTAGGATTTTTTAAAAAACAACATACTGAAACCACCAACCATGAATGGAGAGTGATAATTTTAACTACATGACATTTGATAGATTTTTTCCAAAGATAAAGCCACAAAGTGAGAAAAGGCATTTGCCACACAGATTATTACTGACAAAGGACAAATTTCTGGAATGTCTACAAAACTGCCATAGCTAAGTGATGAAAAGCCAGGCCAAAAAAATCTAAAAAATGTTAAAAACAAAAACTTGAAGAGACGCTTCAACAAAGAAGAAATCTAAATTCCAAGAAACAAAAGGTGTTCAACTGTATTTATAGGCAGAGTAATAC
Source organism: Cacajao melanocephalus (assembly GCA_963573385.1). Lineage (NCBI taxonomy): Eukaryota > Metazoa > Chordata > Mammalia > Primates > Pitheciidae > Cacajao > Cacajao melanocephalus. The sequence goes on from CAUYLG010020320.1 coordinate 7,971, forward strand.
AAATTAAAATCACAGTGGAATATTACTATACACCTACCCCTACCAAAATATTTAATATTAACAAAAACTGAAGATTCTAAGGATTGGTAAAAATGTGGAATAGCTAGAACTGGCGTATAGCATAAATTCATACCTCTACTTTGGAAATTTGCTTGTCAGGGTTCATATAGGTACACTTGATTACCTAATATTTCTACTGTTAGATATGTACCAACAGAAATGTGTACATATGTCATCAAGAAACACGTCAAGAATGTTCACAGCAGTTCTATTTGAAATAGGCAAAAACAGGGAAAAAAAACCCCACAAATATCTATAAATAGGAAAATTAATCAATGTATTATGATGTATTTGTAAAGTGAGATTCTGTACAATGAAAATAAAAAAATTTGTTCTATTCAATGACATGACTGCATCTTGCATCATAATGTTAAGAAAACATAAGTTCTGAAAGCATACAAGCTTTCATAAAAAAGCAATTTGATTCCATTTGTGTAAATTTCAAAAACAAGCAAAGCAGAAGTATATTATGTAGAGATGAATACACAGGCAGTAAATATATTTTTAAAAAGCAATTAAATAATGGGTATAAATAAATAATTATGGTTACCTCTGGGGGATGAATTGCAATTGGTAAGGATTAGTGAAACTTAGATAACAATAATTTTTTTCTTGACTTGAGTAGTAGTTACATGATTCTTTTTTGCTTTGCTATCATTTATTCAACTTATATATTCATTTTATACACTTTTTTATATATATAATTTTTTTTTTTTTGAGACAAAGTCTCACTCTGTCACCCAGGCTGGAGTGCAATGGTGCAATCTTGGCTCACTGCAACCTCTGCCTGCTGGTTCAAGCAATTCTCCTGCCTCAGCCTCCTGAATAGCTGGGATTACAGGTGCATGCCACCATGCCTGGCTAATTTTTGTATTTTTAGTAGAGACAAGGCTTCACCACGTTGGTCAGGCTGGTCTCAAATTTCTGACCTTGTGTTCCGCCCACTTCGGCTTCCCAAAGTGCTGGGATTACAGGCATGAGCCACCATGCCTAGCCTGTATATTTTCTTTTAAGATAAAATGAGATACAAATTTTCAACAGTCTGAAATTAGATATAATAAAAAGATCCATGAATTTTTGGTAACACCATGAAAAATAATTCTGAGATAGGTTTAGGGTTGCTACATATTAAATGTAAACATTTTGCTGAGAAGAACATAGAAAAAAAAATATGAAATTTCTCTTATCCTTTGTAAATAAATAAATGGAGTATAAAAGATTAGTGAATTTTATTTATCTAATGCCATTCACAGTCTTTTCTTTATAATGGAATTTTCACTGGTTAGTGGAGGAGAGGACAACACTGATTTTGAATCCTGGGAGAGAGGGTTTGAATCCCTCTGCATAGCTGACATGCAACTGTAAAGATGTTACTTAACCTCTTGAAGCCAGTTTTGTAACCAGAAATCTCAGTTTTAATAATATGTTTTAATCACTCACTTTCATTTTCTTCCTTCCCTCCCCTCTAACTCCTTCATTCCTCCCTCTTTAGATACTCCCTTCAGCAATGCATGTTTATCTAATTATGTTCTTATTTAAGAAGTTACAGAGGCTAATCTTGAAACAAATCAGGCACAGCAGCCCCATGGAATCCTCCCACGTAGGGGGAGTGGCAAACAGTCCACCACCATGGGCCAAAGTCAAGACAAGCATGACAACCAGACCCCTAGACGGGTGATTATTCAGGGTAGTTGTCAGAAGGGACCCACAGACTCTGCACCTCACACCACCCCTGTGTGCCTCTTACACCAAGTTTTTCTTTAGAAACGCTATGGTACAATTTAAAATTTGAGATGATCCTTTAGAATGCTAGTTTACCATCTTCTCTTTGCTGGCTCTCTGATTAAACCTGCATTTCCTCCCACCAACCCTTGTTGCTTATGTTTGGCTTTTGAGCAGTGAGTAGCTGAACCTGGGTCTGGTTACAATTTTGTCTTTTCAACAATTAGGATAAGATAATTTATCTCAAATATACATTTCGAGGATTAAGAAGGTTTGCATTTAAAGATATTGCTCATGTTTGGAATCTGATAAATAGTAGCTACAGTAATATTTCTGTTTCTGATTGGTGGCATATATCATAAGTTTACAAAAAGATCAGTTGTTCTTAGAAAGATTTTCCAAAGAAATTCTAACTTAAATGGCAAAAAAATGGGATGATATGACCTATACTGCTGCATTATAGGAAGGGTTAAATGAGATAATGTGAGCAGGTTCCTGATACTAGATGATATTTCCAATTGGGTAATTTAAGAATAATTTAACAAAAGAACTATTTTTAAAATTGTAAATAGGATGAAGGGAAATCAGTAGAAAAATTTCAGAAGCCTGGGGCTTGAAAAGTCCTGAGCAGTGAGGCAGTGGTTTCTGCAACTAAGATGAGGGATATATGGAGGGGCTGGCTGATAGAATTGTGACCTCTAAGAGACAGGCCCAGTTAGCCCAGAATTACTCCACAGGGAGGGAACAGAGTGATAAATACCCTGGCTTCATTCTCTCTCCCTTTAATATCCTATCTGTGCTCCTTATTGACAAGATTTGAATTGAAGTGCAAGGGCAAGGAGCACTTCAGGGGCACAGAATAGTGTGGAAATGAAGGGTGGAGAGTGGCAGGAGAGGAAATCATAAGATTACCAACACAGTGAGGTCCTGAGCACAATGCTTGTCACATAATAAATACCCTATAATAAACAGTTGCTATGATTGAATAATGACATTTTTGTTTGTCTTATTTCATGTCATTGCACAGAAGGAGAAAGGGCAACAAATTATGATAATACACTGCTCTTCCTTTCCCTGGGTATAGCTGGAAAATTCTCAAACTTTACTGAAGCCTACATTGAAGTGATAACTTCTCTGTGAACTCTTTTGTCGTCTCCAAACAGGATGAGGAGCACTTCCTCCATCATTCCAAATGGAACCCTTGAGCATAATGCACTGTAATTACCTTTTCAAGTATATGCCTCACTTGTGATCTGTGACTTCCTCAAGGTCCACATGAATCATCCTCACTTCTTAGCATACAGAAAATCTTACCTGTCTGAGTGGCATCACTCCTGAGGGTGGTAGATATCTTCCCTTACTAGCATTCCCAATGATAAATGCTATGTCAGGGCAGGCTAGGTGATGGTGATGGGAGAGGCTTGGGATAGTATCGGGAAAAGTCACTGTTAGCACACCATACCAAGAAATATCAGAAGTTTGTGTGTGTAGAGTAAAATGGAGTAAGAGGTGTTGATGTGTGATTGACGTTTTTATCTTTAGGGGGTAGTGTAGTCCATTTTCTTTCTTGGAATTATTACCATAGTACCTAATTCACTATCATTGATCTTTATCAAATTAAAGTCCAAATATATATAGTTTATGGGTGCATGTTTTTGAAATATATAAAGATCTTTATAAAATGTGTTGTATTTTAAGTCTTTGGTACACCTTGCTTCTTTTTCAGTTTCTGCAACATACAATGTTTTAACGCTTTAATTTAAACTTGTAGCATAAAATTGACATGAATTTTTCTTTTACTATCTAACTTCAGAGCTACAATAATTCAGTCATGTCCCTCTCATCACTCAAGTTTGACTACTTCTATGTAGTCTATTTTTAAAGTATTCATGTAAGGAAGCACATTTGAACATGATGTTGGCAAGAGAAAAATATAATTTATTGAAAATGGAAAGGTACATATTACCAGTTTTATTAAATATATATAATCTATCATATATTCATTTTTTTCATATATTTATAGTCATGTAAAGGTAGTCAAAATATATACTCACATATGAATGGTGGTTACTGTTATCTGGTTACCATCATTTTCTTTTTTTTTAAATTTATGTTTTGTAAGAGGAAAAAGTGACTAAAACTTTATTTTTAACTGTTGGCTGGCTTATACTGTCTGCTGCAGCATTTCTAATCATCTGAAGGCATAGTACTAATTTTTTTTTAAAGTAATACAATCATGTATTGCTTTATGATGGAAAGCTGCCTCCTCAGGCAATGTCTTCCTTGTGTGAACATCATAGAGTGTACTTACACAAACCCTAGATGGTATAGCGTACTACACACGTAGGCTATATGGTATAGGCTATTGCTCCTATACAAACCTGTGCAGAATGTTAGTGTACTAAAATCTGCAGGCAATTGTAGTACAATGGTAAGTATTTGTATATCTAAACATAGAAAAGGTACATTAAAAGATACAGCATGAAAGATATAGAGTAGTATACCTATGTAGGGTACATACCGTGAATGGAGCTTGCAGGACTGGAAGTTGCTCTGGGTGAGCCAGTGAGTGAGCAGTGAAGGCCTAGGACATTACTGTGTGCTACAGTAGACTTGATAAACTCTGTACACTTACACTACACTAAATTTATATTTAAAAATTTATTTATTCAATAACAGATTAATCTTAGCTTACTGTAACTCAGTTACTGTTTAAACTTTATTTTTTTAACTTTTGACTCTTTCGTAATGATATTTAGCTTAAAACATGAACATTATACAAAATATTTTTCTCTTCATATTTTTATTCTATAAGCTTTTATCAAATTTTATTTTTTTAAATTTTTTAGTGTTTTAATTTTTTGAAACAACAAGACACAAATATAAACATTAACCTAAGCCTACAGAGGGTCAGGTTCATCAAGACATCACTAGGCAATAGGAATTTTTCAGCTCCATTATAATCTTATGGGACCACTATGCAGTCCATTGTTGACCAAAATACCATTATGGGGTATGACTATACAGTAAAAACAGTCTGATCATCAACCTAAGTCAAAAATGCCGAGGAAAAAATATTTGATATTAAATTATCAACTCACAAAATATGGTAAATATATTGCAAGACTCCTCTTTCTTTAGAGTTTAGGGTTATGTTTAAGAAAAAAAAAACTACAATACTTGTTAAATACAATTAAACAGACTTTATTAAAGGGGACCGTGGTGATAGGAAAACTGCAATGGAGTTTTCCAATGGGAAAGAGAGATTAGGTTCAACTCTGATTTGAACAAAGGCAAATGGGAATTTATAGCCAACAAGCAGGGTCAGGATCAGTGGATGGAAAATGAATAACAGGAAATATCAGAGATAAGGGAATTCCTGGCTACACCAACTTGACAGAATTATTGCTGAAGGTAGGCCAGGGTGGTAAACTATTGAGGGTGGTCAGATATCAAGGATAGGGGATTTTCACCCAACTACCTTAGCAGAATTCTTGCTCATACTTGATTCTATAAGAACAGAGAGGGTAACCCAAGCTTGGGCCTAGTCATAAAGAACTCACAGGAGCCTGACTCAAGTTTTGTTAAAGGAGAGAGTCTTCATGAGTTGTTACGAATCAGAAAACTAAAAATCTTTCATTCCATTACAAGGGAACGGATTTTTGAGTTAGCAACAATATTGTTCCTCTTTTCCTTCTCCCATTTTTGCCTTCCTTCTGTTTTCTGTATTCATTGTGTTACAGCAAATCTAAAAAAAAAAAAAAAAAAAAACTAAAACCATAAGATATAAAGTAGGAGGAATTTTGACATGGTGACATTCATCCTGAGATGTGGAGCTCCTATAAGGTAAATACTGTAGGGAAGGATAGAGAAAAGAATTCTGGAAGTAGTGTATATGGAAGAGCATAGTTTCTCATATTTTTCATTGGCTCAGAGTGTCTGAGAAGCAAACAAGAGGGAAGAAGGTGGTCACTCAATTCCATGAAGCAGAAATGGTCACATGTTAGGTGCTGTGTACATCAGTTTGTTCTTAGTTCCAGATATATGCTGTGCATTCTGAACCACCAGACAGAGAATTTAGCCAATCATAGGGTATGTCTCCTCTGTGTTGCAAATATTAAGTCTAAAAAAATTGACCTCCATTGAAGTATTAACTTTTAAAACACTGCACAGATATTTTTTTATATTACAGGAAAATGAATGTGATTCATGATTCAGAAGACAGACATTTTGGTCTAAAGATTAGCTATAAATGTCAGGTAAAATAATAGATACTTTGAAACCTCATTATTGTTATGCTGAAATCAGATACTGACATTGTCCTGGATCAATGTCTGTTTTTGATTCTCCATTTCCAAGTTGGCTTTCTCTGAAAAGTTGAGTTACACAGTGACTCAGATTCCTAATGTGTAAAATGTGAACAATTACAGTACCTACATTTTACACTTATAATGGCAATTGCATAAGTTAATGGCTATAATGTCCTCAGTGTATAGTTAGCATGCTGTAAACTATTACTGCTATTGCCAACACGTGGTAAACAGACCATGTTCCAAAGGGAAAGATTAGTCTGAAATACAAATGTAGCTAAATAACATCAAGAAAAATATTTAAAACCAAAAACCCAAAACCTTTCTTCTTTACTTGATTTTGATTTAATAATCAAATTGATTCAATTAAAAAAATGAATGACACATGCCTATAATGTCTAATGATCAAATCAGGGTAGCTGGAATATTTGTCAACTCAAATATTTATCATTTGTCTGTATTAGAAACATTCAAAATCATCTCTTCTAACTATATTTAAAATATACAATAGCATCTTATTAACTGTAGTCACCTTACTGTGCCATTGAACATTAGAACTGTACCTATCTAACTGTACCTTTGTACCCATTAACCAACCTCTCTTCATTCTCTTTTCTCCCCTACCGTTCTTAGCTTCTGGTAACCACCATTCTATTCTCCACCACCTTGAGATAAACTTTTTTAGCCCTCACATATGAGTGAGAATACGCAGAAACAAACAAATATAAAAGTGAATGAATGACATGCAGGTCAAAATGATAGATTATTGCAGAATATAAAAGAAAAATGACAAAGAGAACCAGTGACAGAAAATAAAAGATATGATAAATAGAACAGAAATCTAACCTATAGAAACTTGGAGTTATTGAAAAAGAGACTTGCATGGTAGGATCACAAAATTATTCAAAAATGGAATTGAAAAAATTTCTCAGTTGAGGAAAGATGTGTGAAGTGTGAAAGGAATAACCAAGCACTAGAAAAATTACTAAAAACAAAGCTCACATCTAAAATTAGTCAGGTAAAATGCTTGAATAATAAAATTAAAAAGAAATAATTCTACATTCATCAAGAACATTAGAAAAAGATTATGAACATTTGACATCTGCCCTGCAATACAAGTTGTGAGAGGTATGGAAACAATGTAAAGAATATTTTTGGGAGGGGTAGGTATTGATAATGGAATAATTTTAAACTTAGCCAAATTATATTTCAGATGCTAATGCTATAGCAAGTGCTTATAAATATGTAATATTGCCTGAAATATCCCATTAATTCAACATATCTTTAAAGTCTTAATGCCAATGAGCTGGAAGGAAAAAAATCTAAAATTAGAGAAACTGTGACAGAGATAGATTAACGGATAAGTTTCAAAACAACTTTTGAAAGATACAGGTCCAGAAAACTGGTGAAAATATGATAATTTAAATCAACAATTAATTATGGACAATTTTCTGTTTGACAGTCTCTAGGTTTTAAGACACATAAGCAACATGGAGCAAAACTGAAAACAAAGTAAATCCAAAACGGAAATTACATCATAAACCAATAAATGAATAAAATAACTTGTACTAAAACCCCCAGATCATACCCATAAAAATTTGAAGCAGGGTGATGAAATACTTTAATAAATGGATAAACACTAAGAAAAGTTTTTATGTGATATAGCTAATTAGAGAACTATCAGGGAGATAATTTTAACCAAATTTAGCCACTAATGGAACTGCAAATAAGATAAATTTAGTTCAAATATCTAGAAGACAAATGTAAATATTAAGAGGCCGTATTAAAAATAACAAAACAAACACTGCAGAAGTATAAGTGCAAGAATAAAAAACTAGAGTAATTAAAAACAAAACTTAGAAATTATGATAATAAATGTACATGGATTTTTAAAACTTTCCTCTTGAATAAAAAAACAACAAACTGAAGGAGACTAAAGGAGAAACAACTAAATACAATGTCAAACTTAGTGAGAATTCTAAAGGAGACATTAATAGAAAACCTTATAAAATTCAAAAAAAAAGTTGAATGTTTTGTTAATAGAATTACATCAATGATATATTTCTGGTTTTTATAAGTGTCTAAAGTTTTTTAAAAATTAAAAAGTTGAAAAATAAAATTCAATAACTGGTAAACCATCCATCAATTTCACTACTAGATATTTATCTAAAAGAGATATCCGTATATTGAAGAGATGTCTGTAACCATATGTTCACATGTTCATTGCAGCTATATTCACAATAGCCAAATATTGAATCAACTTAAGTGTCTATCAACAGACAAATGGATAAAAAAATGTGGTATATAAACATGATAGAATATTATTTAGCCACAAAATAAGTGAAATCGTATTATTCACAGCAACATAGATGACCCTGGGGGATGTTATGTTAGGTGAAATAAGGGCACAGAAAGATCAATATTGCATGTTCTCAGTCATGTGGCAATTAAAACATCAATTTCATAAGAGTAGAGAGTAGAATTATGGTTACTGGAGGCTGTAAAGTGTAGGGAAAGTTAAAAATAGGAAGAGGTTGGTTAAGAGATACAAAATTAGAGCTAAATGGAAGGAATAAGGTTTAGTTTTCGTTAGTACTGTAAAGTGGATACAGTTAATAATAATTTAGTGTATATTTTCAAAAAAGCGAAAAGAAAATATTCAGAATGTTTACAACACATAGAAATGATAAATGTTTGAAATGGTAGATATGCTAATTATCCTGATTTAATCATTATATATTATGTGCACATACCAAAATATTCTTATCTCATAAATATGTACAATTATTACATGTTAATTAAAAATAAGAGGGAAAATGTCAACAAATTAGATACAGAAAGAATATACCTCGGCATAATAAAGGTCATATGTGACAAACCCACAGCTAAACATACTGAATGGGAAAAAGTTGAAAGTTTTTTCTCTAAGGTCAGGAATAAGACAGGGAGGCCCACTCTCACCATTTGTGTTCAACACAGTACCGAAAGTCCTAGCCAGATAAATTAGGCAAAAGAAAGAAATAAAAGGCATCTAAATTAGAAAGGAAGCAGTGAAATTATTCCTGTTTGTAGATACCATGATCTTATATATAGAAAATCTTATAGACTTCATCAAAAATTTGTTAGAACTAATACATGAATTCAACAAAGTTGCAGGATACAAAATCAATGTACAAAAATTACTAGTGTTTCTATACATTAAGAGCATGATATTGAAAACAAAATTAAAACAATCTTTTTTACAATATGTACAAAAAGTATTAAGAATAAATTTAACCAAGGAGGTTATCCTGTGTTCATGTGTTGGAAAAATTAATATTGTTAAAAATGCCCATAAAACCAAAATAATATTTAGATTCCATGCAATCCCTATCAAAATTTCAATGATATTTTTCACAGAAATAAAAAGACTATCCTAAAGTTCATTTGGAATCACAAAAGACCTCAAATAACCAAGGCAGTCTTGAAGAAAATGAACAAAGTTAGAGATATCCCACTAATCTAATCTCAAAATTGAGTACAAATCTATAATAATCAAAACAGTATGATGCTAACATAAAAACAGATGCATTGACCAGTGGAACAGAATAGCCCAGAAATAAACTCACACATATCCAGTCAACTAATCTTTGACAAAGTCACCAAGAAGACAACATGGGGAAAGGATTGTATCTTCAACAAATGATTCTGGGGAACTAGATATCTACATGCAAAACAATGAAATTGGACGTGCATTGTATACTATACACAAAGGTCAACTGAAAATACAGTAAAGACCTAAATATAAGACCTGAAACCATAAAACTTAAGAATACATGGGGGAAATGCTCTTTGATGTCACTCTTGGCAATTATTTTTTGGATATGATACCAAAGAACAAACAACTATGGAACAAATAAATAAGTGAAACTAAAACAAACTAAAAAGCGTCTGCACAGCAAAGGACACAATCAACAAAATAAAAGAGGCAGCATAGAGACTGAAAGAAAACACTGGTGAATCATATATCTGATAAGGAGTTAATCCAAAATACAATATATAAGGAATCTGCTCAACTAAATAGCAGAAAAACTGAAAAACCTGTTTTTTTAAATGGGCAAATTACCTAAATAAACATTTCTTCAAAGAAAACATAAAAATGGCTAACAGGTACATTAAAAAAATGCTAAACATTACTAATCAACACGGAAATGCAAATCAAAACCACAATGAGATAGGAATGTATATTTGGTGCAGCCTCTTGCGGAAAACAGTATAGAGATTCCTAACGAAATTAAAAATAGAACTCCTATATGATTCAGCAATCCTTTTTCTGGTTATACATTCAAAAGAAATGAAATTACCACCTTGTAAAGATACCTGCATTCCTGTTTATTGCAGCATTATTCACAATAGTCAAGACATGCAAACAATCTGAGTATACTATTCAGCCTCAAAATGGAATTTCCTAGCATTTGAGACAACAGTTAGGCTGAGAAAAACTCTCTGATTGGATTGAGACATTAACTTAAACAGTCATAAATTTCAACAATAGAGTAGATTCCAGAGTTGATGATATAATGCTGACTTCAACTTTTAAGAAAGCTTATATTTATATTATAGCAAAAATCATTCTTAAGAAGTGTTTCTTAGCAGGGAATGCTTTTGTCAACCAGAGGAATATTTGGCAATGTTTGGGCATTTCTGGCTGTTACAGCAGTGTGGGTGGGTGGAGTTGCTCCTGGCATCTAATGGGTAGAGATCAGGGATGCTGCTAATCATGCTACTATGCATAGGACAGCCACCTACCCCCAACAAAGAATGATCTGGCCCCAAATGTCAATAGTGCTAAGGTTGACAAATGCTGATCTAAACCAATGTACTTTAAAGTCCTGGCACAAACTGAATCTAAATCAAATATAAAGCATTTTGAATAAGGTGAGTGCTTAGAGAGAGGGTCTCACTGTGCATTTTCACTAACTTCACGTACTTTTGACAATGGATATCAAAACACCTGTTCATGAAAAATAAATTTCTTCTTTGAAAGTACTCAATATATTCTACCCATGTGTGAAGAAACTTGAGAGGGTTTTGATCAAAGAGTATGAACCCTCAAAATTGAATTTCAGTCAGGTGGAGAGGAAAGTCTAATAATACCTACTAGCAGTTCCCACATAGAAGTACACTTTTAGAAACCATTGGTTCATTCATCTATTCAGTATTTATGCTTCAAATTTATACTTTGTGCCCAGCCACATCTTTTGATGACAGAGATGGTTAAGCTGAGATTTTTTTCCCTCAACTAAGTGAGAACTGGGAAATAAGTACGCAGATATTGGTTAGGTTACAAAACTAATCTCAAGGCTTTTTAAACTCAAGATGAACCTGAAGTGCAAGCCTGAATTGAATACATGAATAAGGGTCTATCTAGTGTGTATAGCCAAATACTAAGAATTCAAACCTGGGAAAAGAAAATCATGCATACTTAGCAGTTTCTAAATATCACCTATTGTATAAAGGCTCGAACTTATACTAAGTTAAAGGCTCTAACTTACAGTTGCCTTACAGCAACTCAATGATATCACTTTTATGAATCCATTTTGCAAATGAGAAACTTGAGATTCAATGGCATGGAGTCATCTGTACTTGTTCATGAAATTTGGGTGGTATGATTGGAATCTGAACCCCGGTGTCCGGATTTGAATTCTAGGGTCAGTTATTCACCCACTACACCTGCGACAAAATGATCGTCTCAGAAAAGGAGTACCTGTCTCCAAACGTGCCCAAATGCTCCATGTTGGTGAAGACTCCACTGAACAAGGACTTGGGACCTGCAAAATGAAAGCAAAAGATAAAGATTCTTAGTTATCTGAGGTTGAGGAGAAACCTGTCTACTCCCTGGTGATAGACATGCTTGTCTTCTCCACGTCTACCTTAATATTTCCCTTACGGTTTCTTCTTTGGCCCAAGAGCTATTTAAAATAGTTTTAAAATTCCAAATACTTGCTTGTGATTTTTTAATTTCTAGTCATTAACTTCCAATTTAATTGCATTGTTGCCAGAAAATGCTATCTGTTTGAGATGTATTCTTTAAAAGTTATTGTGGATTGATTTCTGAACTAGTATATGACCAACTTTTATAAACATGACAAATGTAATTGAGAAGAATATTTGGGTCTAATAGTTGGGTCAATTATTGGATTCTTTTTTGTCTATCTAGCCATAACTAGCAGAATTGTGGTAAAATCTACTATGGTAGAAATGTCTTTCTGTAGTTCAATGATATTTTCTTCTTTATATATTGTGAGAATAAAACATATATTTTAAGAATTATTATGTTTCCTTAGTGAAATAAACATTTTAATCACTATGTAGTGTGGCAGCCATGAAACTTGTCCTCTCAGGTGTGTAGCTGCAGGGAACATAATTGACCCATAACTCCCACTGCTGTGTTATGAAATTTATCACTGTTGTGTTCACATGGAAACCACACTTTCTATGGACTGCTCACAGCCAAAGACCGAGTGTCACAGAGATACAAGGGCAGGTGTATTCCTGGAAGACAGGGGACTCCTGTAATAGATGATGTTGGCTCAAGGACTCCTCATGAGATTTACCAAAGTTTTCTGAAAACCACATCACATTCTGAGACTCTTTGTATTTAACTTTCTTTCCTTGCCTACTCAACCTTCCTTTTCTTCTCTCTTCCGTAGAGGTGGGACTTGCATCAAGATCTGATGGCTCTGCTAGGTTCCTCTACCTTCCTCCTAATATTTTCTTCTTAGGGAAAATATTGGAGCTTCTTTCTGCTGCTTAAGATAGCACATTGATTTCAGAATTTTTGTATCATGTACCAATATGAACAAATTCTGCTCCAGTATTATATTTCTTCCACCGCAATGCAACATCCTTTTGATCCAAATTTATACATATTATTGGGATTTCTGTGGATATAATCTAGCAAAATTTTTCAGTTATTTTGGTGTGTTTTGTATCTCCTCACAGGTCCGACTTTATCTTCCCCACTAGTGCCTGCTAGGAACTGATTAGAAAAAAAGCAGAAGTGGCAGGGATAATTTTGGAGGACCAAAATTTCATTGAAGGCAATTATCTCAGGGGAGACCTAATATAGTTTCCTTAAGCAAAGGAAGACTAAACTCCTCAATAAGGAGGAAGTGATATTTCTGCTGGCAAATGACTTATTCAAACAATTAAATTATCTCATATTTCCCCATTCTGATTTTAAGGATCCCATCCATTCTTTCTCAATCAATACCCAACTTTAACATAAGAGAGGCTGAAAGATTCCGATCCAATTTGAATTGTACTTAAGCTACCTGGAATATCAGTTTTTGGATCTGTTTTTCAGAAATTGCAACCCTGCAGTCAGAAGACAAAGGACTTTTCTTTCAGAGCAGTCACAAAAACTTTCTGTCCCAGTGGATTTTAAGTTGGAAATTTAAATACCAGAACTCAAAATTTCCTTACTCTAAGTTCTTCAGTGCATTTAGAAGCAATAAGCCGACCAAAATAAACTTTTTACTAATGTACTCTATGCTATTAATCATTTAATCATGCAAAACTTTTCCTTTCATAGTCACTTGATCACAGCTACCAACAGATAATAATTTCAATACCTTTTTTCACCATATTAGTGTTTCCTTTACTACTGGAAACAGGGTTATTAATCCAACAGGATAATCAGCTGAGAAAACATTTCAGATTCTCATCTTTAAAGTTCTGTTTCCAGGAACCAATTATGCAGACAAGTATTTCTGACAGGCTTAAGAAACAGGAAAGCAGAACCACTATAATTATTATGGAATCAGGGACTTATTATTGAACTTTATAGACCTTAAACAAGTGTGGGAAGACATGGAAGAGTTGAAGAATGGAAAGAATACTTGGAGGTTCAAAGAAAAATCACTACCGACCTTTGTAAAGCTTTGACATGAATGAACAAGTTGGAGCTTATAGGAAGATCTGAGGATCCAGGCACATCTAGTTGACAGTTTGAGGTGTGGAAGTGTGTGGACAAGTCGATAGAAGGCTGTTTGGCCCTGCCCTGTGTGGCGGCTACATGTGGAGTAGATGAGGGTGAGAAAAATTTCAGTAGTTGGCCCCTTGGCATATGCTACCACATCTAACCAAAACCACATCAGGTAACAAGTTGGCTATTTCATATTTGACTTTTGAATTTCATGCAAAATTTTCATTTGGTCAACTCTAAGCCAGGACTACGGTGAAAGAAAGGATTCTGGGAAACAATTTTGGTTTATTCAAGTAAACTCAACACAAAATCACTATTCTAAACAAAGAATTATTTACTAAAAGGATGGAAACAAAATCTCACTTAAATGAAGCCCATCAATGTTTTATTGAATGGCTAAAGTTACTTTGACTACATTTACACAGTTTCGCAATTGGCCTATTTATGGGAAAGCTGGCGGCCTAAAAATTTATAAAGTTTAAATAATAGAGAATTAATTCATAATGGGCAAACCTTGTTCACAATTAGAATACAGCTAACTGTTTACATTTTATTTTAAATTGACATTTAATAATTGTACAGACATACAGAGTGACTTTTTAATTTTTTTAATTAAAATTAAATTTTTTAATTTTGAATTTTTGTGGGTACATACATTTATATATTTATAGGGTACATGAGGTATTTTGATACAGGCATACAATGCATAATAATTACATCAGGGTAAATGGGGTATCCATTACCTCAAGCATTTGTCCTTTGTGTTATAAACAATCCAATCATACTCTTTTAGTTATTTTAAACTGTACAATTATTTACATTACAGTTCCATTACATAACTGTACAGTTGTTTAAACTGTACAATTACTATATTTTCTACCCATTATCATTCCCATTTCCACCCCACACTCCTACTAGCCTTTCCTGCCTCTGGTAACTATCATTCAACACTCTTATCTCCAAGAGTTCAATTGTTTTAATTTTTAGCTACCACACATAAGTGAGAGCCTGCAGATTTGTATCTTTGCCTGACTTATTTTAAGATCCTCCAGTTCTATCCATGTAGTTGCAAATGACAGGATTCCATTCTTTTTATGTCTGAATAGCACTCCATTGTGGATATGTACTATATTTTCTTTAACCATTCATCTGTTAATGGACACTTAGGTTAATTCTAAATCTTGGCTATTTTAAGCAATGCAACAATAAACATGAGAGTGCAGACATCTCTTAGACATACTAACTTCCTTTCTTTTGTGTATATACCCAGTGGTGAGATGGCTGGATGATATGGTAGCTTTATTTTTAGTTTATTGAGGAACCTTCCTACTGTTCTCCATAGTGGTTGTACTAATGTATAATCCTGCCAAGAGTGTATGAAGGTTCCCTTTTCTCATCCTCTCCAGAATTTGTTATTGCCTGTCTTTTGGATAAAAGCCATTCACTGGGGTGATATAATATCTCCTTGTAGTTTGGTTTGCATTTCTCTAATGATCAGTGATGCTGAGCACCTTTTCTTATGCCTGTTTGCCATTTGTAAGTATTCTTTTAAAAAGTGTCTGGTCAGATCTTTTGACCATTTTAAAATCAGATTATTTTTTCCTATAGAGTTGAGCTCTCTCTATATTTTTGTTTGAGCTCCTTATATATTCTGGTTATTAATCCCTTGTCAGATGAGTAGTTTGCAAATATTTTCTTCTACTCTGTGGGTTGTCTCTTCACTTTGTTGATTGTTTCTTTTGCTATACAAAAGATGTGATCCCATTTTTCCATTTGTGCTTTGGGGAGACTGTGCTTGTGGGTATTACTCAAGAAATCCTTGCCTAGACCAATGTCCTGGAAATATTTCCAATGTTTTCTTGTAGTTGTTTTATAGTTGTAGTTCTTATATTTATTTTTTAAATTTTTACTATTAGTTTTGAGACAGAGTGTTATTCCGGTCATCCAGGCTGGAATGCAATGGCACAATCACAGCTCACTGCAGCCCTGACCTCCCCCAGCTCAGGTGATTCTCCCAACTCAGCATCCCAATTAGCTGGGACTAGAGGTAGGCTTTTTTTTTTTTTTTTTTTTTTTTTTGTATTTTTAGTAGAGACAAGGTTTCACCATGTTGTCCAGGCTGGTTTCAAACTCCTGGGCCCAAGCAATCCACCCACCTTGGCCTCCCAGAGTGCTGAGATTAAAGGCATGAGCTATCATACCTGGTCAGTTCTTATATTTAAGTCTTTAATCCATTTTGATTTGATTTTTGTTTAGGGTAAGAGATAGGAGTCTAGTTTCACTCTTCTACATATGGATATCCAGTTTTCCCAGCATCATTTATTGCAGAGACTTTCCCAAATGAATATCCTTGGTACCTTTGTCAAAAATAAATTCATTGTAGGTGTGTGGATTTGTTTCTGGGTTTTCTGTTTTGTTACATTGGTCTATGTATCTGTTTTTATGCCAGTACCAGGCTGTTTTGGTTACTATAGCTGTATAGTATAATGTGAAGTCAGGTAACGTCATTCATTCAGTTTTGTTCTTTTTGCTCAGGATGGCTGTGGCTACTCTGAGTGTCTTGTGGTTCCACACACATTTGAGGATTATTTTTTCTATTTCTGTGAAAAATGTCGTTGGTATTTTGATAGGAATTGCATCGAATCTATAGATTGCTTTGGATAGCATGAACATTTCAACAATATTGACTCTTCCAATTTATGAGAATAGAATATCTTTCCATTGTGTTGTGTCCTCTTCAATATCTTTCATGAATGTTTTATAGTTTTTATTGTAGAGATTTTTCACTTCTTTGGTTAAGTTAATTCCTAGATATTTAATTTTATTCATGGCTATTATAAATGGGATTGCTTTTTTATTTCTGTTTCAGATTAGTCACTGTTGTTATACAGAAATGCTACTGATTTTTTAACATTGATTTTGTATTCTGAAGCTTTATAGAATTTATGTTTTCAAATTGTTTTGGTGGATTCTTAGATTTTTTTAAAAACATAAGCTCATATAATCTACAAACAATGATAACTGGACTTCTTGTTTTCCAATTTGGATGTGTTTTATTTCTTTCTCTTGTTAGAATGCTTTAGCTAAGACTTTCAGTACAATGTTGAATAACAATGGGCAAAGTGAGAATCAAGAAGTAACCTGACTGCTTCTAACAAGCTATGCTCATATGTGTGAGCAAAGAAATGATCTAAAGTTGGAACTTATATTTAAAGGGTAAGTAGAGCAAAAATGTTTGGAAAATTTGCAATGTGACCATGTGGTAGTAAAGAAAAGCCTATTTTCAGGGGAGGAATTCAGGTAGGCTCTTTAAATTTGCATAAGTAAAAAAGAGCCAAGTGCTGATAACCAAGACAATGGGAAAGGGGTCTCAAAGGTATTTCAGAGACCATTGCAGCAGCCCCTCCCATCACAGTCCCAGAGGCCTAGGAGGATTGAATGGTTCTGTGGGCCATGTCCAGGGCTCTGCTGTCCTGGGGAGCTTCTGGATGTGGCTCCATGCATCCTAGCTGCTCCAGCTCCAGCCATGGCTCAAAGGGGTCCAGGTACAGCTTGGGTCATTGCTCCATAGGGTAAAAGCTATAAGCCTTAACAGCTTCCACATAGTGTTTCTTCTGGGTTTTGGACTTGTATGGGACCTGTAACCCATTTCTTTTGGCTGATTTCTCCCTTTGGGAATGGAAAATTTACCCAATGCCTATATCTCCATTTTATCTTGAAAGTTACTAACTTGTTTTTGATTTTACAGTCTCATAGGTAGAAGGGACTTGCCTTTTCTTAGATGAGGCTTTGGACTTTTAAGTTAATGTACAAGTAAGTTAAGACTTTGGAGGATGGTTGAGAATAAATAATGGCATTTTGCAATAGAAGAAAGACATGAAATTTGTGGGGGAGGCGGAGCTAGCGGCAAAATGATCTGGTTTGTATCTGTGTCCCTACCAAAATCATATGTCTAATTGTAATCCCCAGTGTTGAAAATGGGGCCTAGTAGGAAGCAATTGGATCATGGGGATGGTTTCTGATGAATGAGTTAGCACCATATCCTTGGTGCTCTTCTCATGATAGTGAGTTCTCCTGAGAGCTGATTGTTTAAAAGTGCATAGCACTTCCCTTCTCTCTCTCTTTTGCCCCAGATTCTGCCGCGTAAGTTGTGCTGGCCTCACCTTCACCTTCTGCCATGATTGTAAGCTCCCTGAGGCCTTCTCAGAAGCTAAGCAGATGCCAGCATTATGCTTCCTATATAGCCTGTGGAACCTTGAGCCAATTAAACCTCTTTTCTTTCTTAATTAATTGGTATCAAGTATTTATTTATAGCAATATGGGAATGGACTAACAATACAGAAGGACAATCAGTGGAGGCTTTCAGTTGGTCATCCTTCTCTGACTTCTCCTAGAGTAATATTTTGATACATGTATACAATGTGTAATGATCAAATCAGGATAATTATTATGTCCATTCCCTCATTTATTATTTCTTTGTTTTGGGAACATTTAAAATCTTTTCTAGCTATTTGAAAATATACAATAAATTACTAATAACTATGGTCATCTTACAGTGCTATAGAACAACAGAACTTATTCCTCTTATCTAGCTGTAATTTGTATTTATTAACCAACCATTCTCTATGCCCTCTTGCCCTCCCTCCCCAGCCTTTGGTAATCACTGTTCTCTCTAGTTCTATGGGATCAACTTTTTAGCTTCCAAATATGAGTGAGAACACAGTATTTTTCTTTCTGTGTCTGACTTTTATTTCAGTTAACATAATGTTTTCCATGATCATCCATGTTGCCTAAATTGACAGAATTTAAGGGTTTTTTTTTTAATGGCTCAGAAATATTCCCTTAGGGGTGTGAGTGTGTGTGTGTGTGTGTGTGTGTGTTTGTGTACACATACATACCACATTTTCTTCATTCATCTTTTGATGGACTTTTAGGTTGATTATATATCATGGCTCTTGTGAATAGTTCTGCAATAAACATTGGGAGTACAAATGTCTCTTTGATAAACTGATTTTCTTTCCTTTGGATAAATACCCATTAGTGAAATTGCTGGATCATATCACAGATCTATTTTTAGTGTTTTCTGAGAAAATTTTATACTATTTTTCATGTCTATACTGATTTACATTCATATCAGCAGTGTATAAGAATTCTCTTTTCTTCACATCTCCATTCCCATTCTCCTTGCCAATATTTTTTTAAATATATATTTGTTAATACCCATTCTAACTGGGGTGAGATAATATCTCAGTGTGGTTTTCATTGGCATTTCACTGATTATTAGTGATGTGGAGTGTTTTTTTATGTTTATGGACAATTTGTATGACTTCTTTGAGAAATGTCTATTCAGAACTTTTGCCCATTTTTTAATCAGATTTGTTTTAGCTGCTGAATTGCTTGAGTTCCTTGTGTCTTCTGGTTATTAATCTCTGGTCAGATGGATAGTTTCCAAATATATCTACCTTTTGCAGGTTATCTCTTTATTCTGCTGATTGTTTTCTTTGCTGTGAAGATGCTTTTTAGTTTTTTATAATACTATTTGTTGTTTTTTCTTTTTGCTTTTGTTGCCTTTGTTTTTTTTGCCTATAAAATCTTTTGCCCACAAAATCTGTGCCCAGATAAATGTCCTGAAGCATTTTTTCTATATTTTCCTCTAGTAGTTGTATGGCTTTGGGTTTTACATGTAAGTATTTAAACTGTTTTGATTTTATTTTTGTATAAGATGACAGATAGAAGTCTAGTTTTAATCTTGTGCTTATGAGTATCCAATTTTGCAGCACTATTTGTTGAAAAGACTGTCTTCCTGAATGTATGTTCTTGGCATCTTTGTTGAAAATGAGTTGGTTGTAAATACTTGGATTTATTCTGTGTTCTCCATTCTGTTCCATTGATCTATGTGTTTAGTTTTGTACCATTACCAACTTATTTTGGTTATTGTAGTTTTGTAGTATATTTTGAAGTCTGGTAGTGTGATACCTTTAGCTTTTTTTCTTCTTCTTTTTTTCTTAAATAAACCTAGATTTTACTGTAAGTGTATTATGTCATGACAAGTAAATCAGGATAATTTTTTAAAAATTCCTGGGTTTCCAAGTTATTTGGAGTTTTAGGAAAAAGGATATGGCCAATGGCATTAAGGTGAAAGCACCATAATGAAAGACTGAGTCAATTTCAGAAACTAAAGCAGAAAATTGAGGAGCAAGGTAGGATCATTCAAATGCACTTTCTTTAGGATCCTGGGAGAGCTGCGTCTCATTGTTAAGGCTATCTGGTTCTGCTAAAGAAGGAACATTCACCAGGAATAAGGATAGAAAAAGAGTAAGCAGGGTTGTCAACAGAGAAGGTGCTGGGAGCTTTGAATATTGTGTATGTGCTTTCACTGTCACCACATTTATAATTATTTCCTGGGTGCAGAGCCATTGTACTGTCCCCAGAACTTTTGCACATTATCCACTCTTGAATTAATTGCTGATTTCTGAAATTTTCACTTTAGAGATTCTTTCATTTGGCTTTATGCAAATCTCATTATTATTCATACACTAGCATGAATAATTATAGTATCTTGATTAAGACTGATTAAGCTTTCCATTTATCAGGAAAAAATGTAAATGTACTAGATATATTATTTGTATTTTACATTACCTTCTAAATAATAACTATAGAATTCTAACATTGAATAAGATATTTCTCAGAGTCCAATAGATAGTCTGATAAGAAAGTGAAAGGAAACAGTAAATAAAGTAGAGGTTCCACTGTCTAGGAAGATCTAGTAGTTTGTTAGAAAGATGCTTTAGTGAATCCTGGCCGGGCACAGTGGCTCATGCCTGTAATCCCAGCACTTTGGGAGGCCAAGGCTGATGGATCATGAAGTCAGGAGTTTAAGACCAGCCTGGCCAAGGTGATGAAACCCCATCTCTTCTGAAAATACAAATATTAGCCAGGGGTTGTGGTGGGCACCTGTAGTCCCAGCTACTTGGGAGGTTGAGGCAGAGAATTGCTTGAACCTGGGAGGTGGAGGTTGCAGTGAGCTGAGATCGTGCCACTGCACTCTATCCTGGGTGACAGAAGGTGACTCCATCTCAAAAATCAAAACAAAACAAAACAAAGAAAGAAAGAAAATTACGTGAATCCTAAGTATTTTTATTTTGTCTTGGTTTTTATTCTAAACTTTTAACATCCATATAATCACCTATAGAAATATTCTACATTTCTGATTTTAGGCAACATTATGTTCTTCATGATAAAGAGAAGCCTAATGGTTGAGTTCAATTTGCGAAGAACATGCAGGTATCCAATATCTATATCTCTTTTTGATTCCTCATCTCTAATGTATTATGCAGCCTTATAATGGGATATTTTTATGACTCTAAATGTATATGTCATAAAGTTGATTGAATGTTGGATTCAATTAGAGTTTTAGTTTTATCATGAGCATAAGGTAGTAGGATAGGAGATCAAGAAACCCGAAGATTAATAAGTCAGGTTCTACCAGAGAAGCAGAGCTAGTATGATATATATTAACATATGTATGATACAGTGCATTTAAATATAAGGAATTGGATTGTGTAATTGTGGAATCTGGCTAAGAAAGTAAAATTCCATAGGGCAGGCAGTCTAGAAGGCAAGATCATGGGTAGGCTGGAATTTATGGGCACAAGCTGAAGCTTTTGTCCACAGACAATCAAGAAAGTAAGATTTTAAACTAGTTGTAACTGTATTTACAATGTCCAAAGCTGTTATCCACAGATGGAATTTTTCTATCCCTTGGAGAAATCCCAGCAAGGCTCTTATGGCCTTCCAATTGCTTCAGTCAGGCCCACTCACATTATCCAGGATAATATATGTTACTTAAAAGTACCTGATTAGGGAGTTGGATTACATTTGCAAAATTCCTTTACAGTAACACCCCCTTTAGTGTTTGATTGAATAACTAGAGACTCTAACCTAGCTAAATTGACATATTGTAAAAGTCATCACAGAATTAACAAAAGGAGAGGTCATGTGACAGACCACAAGTTCTTCTTTGGATAATCTCTAAGGACATGAAGATTTATTTCCAACATCCTCAACTCATTCTTTCTGCTAGACTTATTTCTTACTGATGTATTCTCAATTTTCTTCATTATTTCGCATACAAGCTTCTCTATGTTACCCACCTAAGATCAACTTCCATATAAGCTTGTGCAGCTTCTGAAATAGCCCCGCCTGTCACCACAGACACAGCTTTTTCTCAGCATAACTGATCATCAACTCCTGTCACAAGAAAACAAATACATAGAATTAGTTAGTCAATGTGATAAGCTGGGAGTGATCGTAACAATTTCTTTCATTCCAAAACTTGTCCTCACATTCAGTCATCAGACTGTCTTGGATTTACTCATGCTTTGTCTTTTATTTTCCTATTTTTACCTATTGCCAAATAATGCCATAGAAAATCAATTAAGATTTTCAATCCTCATGACAATTTATGCATTCTATAGAAAGAACAAAAAGATATATGTATAATTCAATAAGTACAATAATGGAATAGATTTGTTTGAACAAAGGAATAATCTAAGTGCTAAAGTAGAATGGTTAAGTAAAAATCATCATATACTGAAAGAAAAGGCTTATAAAACACATGAATATATTATCTTATAAATCAGTCTATTATAGCTGTTTTCTGTTAGAATTATTTGAGATTATTAAATATAAGCACTTTCAGTACATTGCATTCTTTATCAGATCTCTGAAAATATACTTTCTCACAACAGCAGCTTATTATTGGTTATGGCAAAAACATGACAGGTAAACATGTCAAAATCTTGAGGTTAAGCAAATTTACCTGCCCTTAGTACTTGCTGTTGCTGAGCTTTTATATGCCTCCTTGTTTAGTATTGTTTTTAGTAAAATTTTTGTTAATAACATACTATTGATAATATTAAACCTTGGCAAATAGTCAAACTAAAGAAAGGATTCTTTAAAGTTTTGGTCCATTTTTTCTCAGATGCTCAAGGAATCTTTCTTATTATACATATGTCCTATAAAGATAAGTCTTATTTGAAACAACAGGAAGTGAAAAAGAAGAAAAGTTATTTAACTTTTGCAAAGGACCTTTTATGTGCTAGGCACTCAACTATTAATAAATTATTTTCTATAAATTACATTTAATTTTTACAAAGTCCTCTGAAATAGACATTACCATTATGCCCAATTTACAAGTAAGGGAACCTAATAGTACATCTGATGAATTGATTTCACACTTTTTCCAGTTATTATTTCTATCTATAAAATACTTTATTTAACTTGTAAGCTTAAAATAATAATGATTTTTTTAAATATATAAATTTCAGAGATTCTATGGTTTGCGAATTTGGGAAGACTCATCTCCATTTTACAGCTGAGAAAGCAGACTCTATGGTTAAGTGTTATACCTATGCATTAACCATATAGAACTTGAAACATATTTTCTAGTTATAAAACTCACAGTCTTTCTACTAACAGCATAGCTTTATAATAAAATTGTAATCACTCACTGTCAAGCATCTCTGACTATCATATATGCTAGCAAGAGTTTCATTAAGTACAACAACAATGAAATAGATGGTCTGTCAAGGTGTTTCACTCCAGGGTTAAGGAAAGATAGATAGAAATGAACAAAGAGATTGTTCAACTAGATATCTGCTGTTAAAGATGAAATGGAAGTATCAAAAAGGGATTAGGAGAATAAGAAGAAAAGGGCAGAATAAAAATAAGTAACAGGTATGATTCATTGAGCTTCAAAAAACAGCAGAATAGATACGTAAGTTTGTGTAAGAATGAAATCGAAATAGTAACTCAAGAAGGCAAGGAATCTACATTACCATTAAAATAAGAGAAGTTGTTAAGAAATGGTGGCCATGTTAATAAAAGAACTACAACTTGGAAAAGGTGAGTATAATATATTTAGTGTTGCTCCACAAACACACATCCCAAAATTACCATCTGGATCTGGAATCCTCATTAGAGTATGATGAAAGCAGATATAGATAAGTACACATTATTTGATCAGAAAATACAGTAAGCTATGCTGATTAAAAAGTAAAAATTTTGGATATTTGCATCTTCTGCTTTTACACCTGAACTACTATGCATGATTGTTTTGCAATTACCTTTCTACTGTAGACAATTAGAAAAGCAGAAAAGCTATATAGAATAATTATTTTGAAACAATGGATCATACAGACCAAGACTGTGATCGTAACAGTAGATTGTCTTGAGAATACTACCTGGAGGTAGCTTAAGGCTGCAGAGCGGGAACGGAAACCCAAATGAAGCCCAGCAATCTCGCTGAGTTGAAGAAAAAGAACAGAGTTCACAGAGGCTGAGGTGGCTGAAATTTTAGAGAGGAATGCCAGACAGAAGGACTCTGCAAGGACAAGCGCAGAAATCTGCAGATTGCCTCAAAGAAATTGAGGACTGAATACTGCTTTTCAAGACTATGCCAAGAGACACCAGGGAGCAATTGCCAAATAATTACTGGTTTCTAAAAGGGAAGAAATAGTTCATTCACACCAGGCCCAGTAGAGAAACCTCATTAAATATGGTATAGGAAAGAGTCCTTAGAGATCTATTACCTTAATAATTATGCCTATGTACATTATATATTATACCTAGATCCCTGTATCCATTATAACAAATCTTAAGGATTTAGTGCCAAGATGGCTAATTAGAAGCAGCTGTGGTCCTCAGCACTCATGGAGAGGAAAAAAAGGGGTGAATGAATATAGAACCTTCAACCAAAATATCCAGGTACTCATATTGGGAGTGATCATGGAAACAACTTGACCCATGGATAATGAAGAAAAGCAGGGCAGGGTGATGGCCCACTTGGAAGCCACACAAAAGCCAAGGGAGCCCTCACCTTCAGCCAAGGGAAGCAGTGAGTAACTGTGTGACCCTGGGAAACCACACTTCTTCCACAGATCTTTGCAACCTGCAGATTCAGGAGATCCCCTAGTGAGCCCACACCATCAAGGGCTTGGGTCCAATCCGACACAGAACTGTGTGGAGTCTTGGCAGAGCAGCTGCTCAAGCACACACAGAGACCCAGGAGCTTTACACAGTCCAGCTCTGGGATCCCCAACAAACGTGTCTGCAACTCAAGCAAAGTGGAAGGCCTGCACATCCTTCCTGGGAGCCAAGCAGCATCATTCCATGGACCGCACTTCCACGGCACCTCACAAGATAAGACAAACTGGCTTGGAATTCCAGCCTCCGCTGGCAACAGGGTGGAGCCTTCATGAGATGGAACTGGAGCAGTCAGAACAAGGGGCAGGCACCATCTCTGCTGTTTGGTTGACTAAGCTGTTCTAGCCTGCGGGCTTTGGAGGGTCCAAACAGACAAGAAAGCATCACCCCAGTGAAGCACAGAGGCTTTGCCAGTCATGGCCCGATTGTGCTTCATTAAGTGAGACTCCAGTCTATTCCTCCTCACTAGGCAAGACCTACCAACCAGGCCCTCCAGCCACGCCCACCTGCACATATTAGGGACAGAACTCTTATTTCTCCCTGAGACAGTGTCCAGGGGAGGGAGGGCTGCCACCTTGGTTGGTTGGATGACTCAGCTGTTGCAGCCTGTGGGCGTTGGAAAGTCCAAGCCAGCAGAGGTAGAGGTCGTTCCCCACCACAACACACTGTTTGTCAAGGCATGGCAAGGCTGCTTTAAGTGGGACCCCAATCCACTTCTCCTTATGGGGAGGGTCCTCCCAGCTGGGGGCTCCGGCTACCCCGCCTGTGTTCTATGGCCAACAGAGCTCTAATTTTTCCCTAAGACAGAGTGCCTGAGGGACAGGACAGTGTGCTGCCTCGGCTGTTCAGGCTTCTCAGCTGGTCCAGTCTATAGGCCTTGGAGAGCTCAAACCAATCAAGGGCTGAAGGGACTGCCAACACAGCACAGCTGCTCTACCAAAAAGCAGACAGACTGCTGCTTTAAGTAGGCCCCTGATCCCATTCTTCCTGACTGGGTGAGACCTCCTAAATGGGGTCTCCAGCCACGTCCTACAGATTCATAGGGGCTGGCAATAGGTCAGAACCTGAGCTTCCAGAGGGAGGAGAAGGCTATCATCTTTGCTTTGTTTCACAGACTTAACTGATGATACTTCCAGGTATGGGAAAACCTGAGGCAGCTAGGGTCTGGAATGGACCCCTAGCAAATCACAGCACCCTTGACTGAAGAGTGGTCAGACTGTTAAAAGAAAAGCAAGCAAAACAGAAATAACAACACCCCCCCGCCACAAAAACTCAAAAACCCACACAAAAACTCCATCCAAATGTCAGCAACCTCCAAGATCAAAGGTGTAGAGAAACCCACAAAAATGAGAAAGAATCAATGCAAAAACACTACAAACTCAAAAATTCAGAGTGCTGCTTTTCCCCCAAATGACCTCAACACCTTTCCAGCAAGAACCTAGAACTGGGCTGTGGCCGAGATGGCTGAAATGACAGAATTAGGCTTTAGAATGTGGATAATAATGAACTTTGCTGAGCTAAAGGAGCTTATTGTAACTTAATGCAAATAAGCTAAAAACCATAATAAAGCAAACCAAGAGCTGACAGCCAAAATAGCCAGTTTAGAGAGGAACCTGTTAGAGCTAATAAACATATTACAAGAACTTCACAATCCAATCATGACTATTAATAGCAGAATAGACCAAGTGAAAAAAAAAAAGAGTCTCAGAGCTGGAAGACGATCTCCCTGATATAAGACAGGCAGATCAGAAGAGAGAAAAAAATAATAAAAAGGAATGAACAAAATCTCTGAGAAATATGGGATTATGTCAAGAGACTGAATCTGTGAGTGATTGGAGTACCTGAAAGAGATGGAGAGAATGGAACCAAGTTGGAAAACATACTTCAGGATGTCATCCAGGATAACATTCCCAACCTAGCCAGAAAGGTCAACACTGAAATTCAGGAAATGCAGAGAACCTGAGTAAGATACTCCACCAGAAGATTATCCCCAGGACACATAATCATCAGATTCTCCAAGGTAGAAATACAAGAAAAAATGTTAAAGGCATCCAGAGGGAAAGTCCAAGTCACCTACAAAGGGAAGTCCATCAGACTAACAGCAATCCTCTCAACAGAAACCCTACAAGCCAAAAGAGATTGAGAGCCAATATTCTATATTCTTAGAAGAATTTATAACAGAGAATTTCATATCAGTCCAAACTAACCTTCATAAGTGAAGGAGGAATAAGATCTTTTCATATAAGCAAATGCCGAGGGAATATATTACCACCAGGCCTGCCTTGCGAGAGCTCTTGGAGGAGGCACTAAATATTGAAAGGAGAAACCATTACCAGGCACTACAAAAGGACACTGAAGTATACAGACCAATGACACTGTGAAGCAACCATATCAACAAGTCTGCAAAATAACCAGCTAGCAGCATAATGATGAGATCAAATTTACACATAACAATACTAACCTTAAATGTAAATGGGTAAATGACCCAATTAAAAGACACAAAATGGCAAGCTGGATAAAGAACCAAGAACCATCAGTATGCTATCTTCAAAAGACCCATCTCACATGCAAGGATACACATAGGCTTGGAATAAAGGGATGGAAGAAAATTTACCAAGAAAATAAAGAAGAAAAAAATCAGGGGTTGCAATCCTAGTTTCTGACAAAACATATTTTAAGCCAACAAATATCACAAAAGACAAAGAAGGATATTACATAATCATAAAGGGTTCAATTTAAAAAAAAGATATAGCTATCCTAAATATATATTCACCCAAAATGAGAGCACCCAGATTCATAAAGCAAGTTTTAGAGACCTTTAAAGAGAAGCAGAGTCCCACAAAATAATGGTATACTTTTTAACATCTCACTGAAAATATTAGACAGATCATTGAGACAGAAAACTAAAAAAGATTTTTAGGACCTGAATTCAACTCTGGATCAAGAGGACCTGTTATATGTCTGCAGAACTCTCCACCCCCAAACAACGAAATATACATTCTTCTCATTGCCACATGGCACTCTAAAATTGATCATGTAATTGGAAGGAAAACACTCCACAATGCAAAATAACTGAAATTATAACAGTTTCTTAGACCACGGCTCAATCACATTAGAACCTGAGATTAAGAAATTCACTTAAAACCTTGCAACTATATTGAAATGGAACAATCTGCTTCTGAATGACTCTTGGGTAAATCATGAAATTAAGGCAGAAATCAAGAAGTTTTTGAAACTAATGAGAACAAGGATATGATATAAACAAATCTCTGGGACACAGCTAAATCAGTGTTAGAGGAAAATTTATAGTCCCAAATGCTAGATCAAAAAGCTAGAAAGATCTCAATTTAATAACTTAACATCACAACTAAAAGAACGGAGAACCAACTACAAACCCCAAAACTAGCAATACACAAGAAATAACCAAGATCAGAGCTGAACTGAAGAAGATAGAGACAAAACAAAACAAAACAAAAAAACAAAAAAACCCTTTAAGGAATCAATGAATCCAGGAGCTAGTTCATAAGAAAATTAATACAATAGGCTGGATCCAAGATGGCTGATTAGGAACAGCTCAGGATTGCAGTTCCCAGTGAAAGCGCAGAGGGTGAGTGGACGCCGCATTTACAGACGGATTTTTATTGCCCACAGACTAGGAGATTCCCAGGCGGAGGAGCCCTACGGGTCGCCAGTGCAGCTCTTTTGGCCATCGCGGCGGTTTTCCGGCGCCCCTGCGTGGCAGTTCTCCGTACAAAATCCACTAGTCTGGGTCTCCCTTCTAGCTGGCAAGTGGAGCTTCGGGAAGGCAGAATCGCCCATTCATCCGATTAAAAAGGGGTCTGAAACAGGGAGCCAGGCCAGGAGATTCCCGGGCAAAAAAGCGCCACAAATATCAGCGCCGCTGTTTCAGCAGGTGCAGTGGGTCGCCGCATGGGAAATCACGCAGATCCCGGCGCCTTTTCATCAGGCGACTGGAACACCTGGGAGAGAGTCGATCTTTCAACAAAACAAAAAAGGCTGAGGCAGGGAGCCAGGTGATCAGGCTCAGCTGGTCCCACCCCCACAAAAGGAAAAACAGCAATTGGAAACGCTCAGGGTTGAGAGTTTCACAGCAAGCACAGCTGAACCCAGGATGGTCCAGCTTTGTCGGGGAGGGGCGTCCGCCATTACCGAGGCACTCCACCACTATGGAGGCAGTC
>CAUYLG010020321.1:0-17110 GCA_963573385.1 Cacajao melanocephalus
TGTAATCCCAGCTACTTGGGAGGCTGAGGCAGGAGAATTGCTTGAACCCGGGAGGCAGAGGTTGCGGTGAGCCAAGATTGCACCATTGTACTCCAGCCTGGGCAACAAGAGTGAAACTCCATCTCAAAAAAAAAAAAAAAAGAAAAAAAAAAAGTGAAGAGGATGGTTGTGTTAGCCCTTAGGGATATTAAGGATGCAACCAGCGAAGAACCGAGGAAAGAGGGTTTGGAACCAAAGGAAGCAGTTGTGGTGACTCGGAGATGGAAATGTGAGCCACCACTCCCTTCCAACCATCCCCTTCTCACAGAGACCCTTCCTTGATCATCCTAGCTGTGTTCAAAGGACAGACATGGAGTCAGTGTGGCAGGAGCATACAACTGAGGGGCTGCACCTGGAGAGGCAGATAAAGGGCAGCTCACCATGGGCCTTGTAGAATGTAGCAGGAGTTCAAATTTCATTCCATTGGCCATCGGAACCCATTGGAGGGCTGTAAGCAGAGGAGTGATGTGATATGACTTGAGATGTGCAAAGAACAGCAGTTGCTCCATGGAGGACAGACTGGGGTGGAACAAGAGTAGAAACAAACCAGTTAGAATGATACTACAGTTGTCCAGGTATGATGTGATGGTGGCTCAGGCCTTTCTTGTAGGAGCTTGCGGGAGCTCAGAGCAGACAGTGAAAGTGGCCACCTTGAGGCAAAACACAAATGAAAGGGTTGATCACAAATTTGATTAAAGCTAGCAGTGAGAACACTGCAGAGGAAGTACTGAGAAGTGGTCAGAGAGTAAAATGTGGAGGTAGAGCCTGTAGACTTCATTGATGCATTGGATGTGGGATGCGAGGGGAAGTGAAGAATCAGTGATGACTCCAGGAAGTGTCTGGCCTGAGCACCTGGGTAGATGGTGTACATTTAGTAAGATAGTGAAGGGGGCTGGGCATGGTGGCTCAAGCCCCTGTAATCCCAGCACTTTGGGAGGCTGAGGCAGGTTGACCACTTGAAACTAGTCATTTGAGACCAGCCTGGCCAACGTGGTGAAACCCCATCTCTACTAAAAAATATATATATGTGTGTGTGTGTGTGTGTGTGTGTGTATGTGTATATATGTATATATATATTTGTGTGTATATATATGTATATATATATTTGTGTGTGTATATGTGTGTGTACACACACACATATACACACACAAATTAGCTGGATGTGGTGGTATATTCCTGTAATTCTAGCTACTTGGGAGGCTGAGGAATGAGAATCACTTGAACCCGGGATCACTTGAACCCAGGAGGCAGAAGTTGCAGTAAGCTGAGATTGTACCACTGCACTCCAGCCTGGGGAACAGAGTGAGATTTTGTCTCAAAAGAAAAAAAACTTCTAAGTAAAGATAGAGAAGGAGGCCGGGTGCAGTGGCTCACACCTATAATCGCAGCACTTAGGGAGGCCAAGGTGGGTAGATCAGTTGAGGTAAGGAGTTCAAGACAAGCCTGGCCAACATGGTGAAACACTGTCTCCACTAAAAATACAAAAATTAGCCTGGCATGGTGGCGGACACCTGTAATACCAGCTACTCAGGAGGCTGAGGCAGGAGAATCGCTTGAACCCGGGAGGCGGAGGTTGCAGTGAGCTGAGATCGTACCACTACACTCCAGCCTGCGTGACAGAATGAGACTGTGTCTCTGGAAAAAAAGATAGGGAAGGCTTATGGCAAGCCTGGCTGTGGGAGAAGCTGAGTTCTATTTTGAACATATTAAATATGAGATATTAAGTGGAAATGTTCAGTAGGCAATTGAATATCTGAGTATGGAGTTCAGGAGAGGCTGGGGTTGAAAAGAGGCGTTTTGAGAGTCATCAATGCATGGATAGTGTTTCCAGCTGTAGGATGAGAGCGCACCTAGAGATGAGGAAAGGGTCTAAGATCTGATGGAAGAGAGGAGCAACCAGCAAGCTCGAGGAGAAATTGGCAAGTATTGACTAGCTTGTACATACATCAGCCTTGCTGTACTTCTTCCCACTGTTTGGTCTAGTTCCCAATTGAATCAAATTAGAGGGAAAGTGAACTGGATTGGGGATGTCACAGAGACTTAGATCTCTCTCCTCTTAAATCAGAGCAGTGAGCCCGCAGTTTAAATCTCTTGATGGCGGGGTGTGGTGGCTCATGCCTATAATCCCAGCACTTTGGGAGGCCGAGGCAGGAGAATTGCTTGAGCTCAGGAGTTCGAGACCAGCCTGGGCAACATAGCAAAACTCCATCTCTGCAAAAAATACTAAAATTAGCCAGGTGTGGTGGCATGTGCCTTTAGTCCTAGGTACTAGGGAGTGGAGGTAGGAAGATTGCTTGAGCCTGGAAGGTGGAGGTTGCTGTGAGCTGTGATCATACCACTGAACTCTAGCCTGGGCGACAGAATGAGAATCTGTTTAAAAAAAAAAAGTCTTTTCTCATGGGGGCAAGATAGGAATGATCATAGTGGATAGTTTCTAACCTTGCAGAATATACAGGCAATGGTACATTTTCAGTTAGAGAGGGAAAGAAAAGATTAGAAAGGACTCTCTGTGCACAGTACCCTTCTAGTGTCACCATTTGAAGCTCCAGCAGTGAAGAGGAGCCCTGGTGTTTATTCTCACTGCTAACTTTAATCAAGTTGGTGATCAACCCTTACATTTGTGTTTTGCCTCAAGCTGGCCACTTTCACAGTCTGCTCTGAGCTCCTGCAAACTCCTAATAATCCGAGGGACAGAGGGGAGCAGGGGTGTAGTGTTCTGGTGCCTACTTTTATGATTCAAAATCTGTTTTCTGTGAAATCACATGGCACTTAAAGATATGTATATTATCTTCTCTATCGTCTTTTCCTCCCTTCATTTTTACTTTGGTAATTTTATCTATTAAGATTGTGAAGGAACTTGACATTTTAGGGATTTCTTGTAAACATAATGAAATATGGTTTTGGAATTTGATTCAGAAAGAGGTGGAATGTAGTCCATTTTCTTTCTCTTGCTTTTCTTAACCTTCCAGTTCTTTACAGGTGGTTCATTGCTTCAAATATCAGAGGCCTTAAATGCAGGCTGCATAGCTGACCATGCGACCTGTGAGGTCCCCTTTAAACCTTTGTCCCTACTGCTGTAAAATTAGGAGCTCAAATGAGATCAAGCTGGGCTTCCTTGAGCTCTTCCAGGGAATAGGGACTGGTGGGAATCAATGGCAGCAAATCTGTCTAAAGGGATGAGCAGCAACAAAGCATCACAGGAGGCAGGAAAGGACCAGGCTTCATTGATGGAGGTGATGCTTGAGCTGAGATATAGAGGGGATTGGGGGCTGAGCAGGTGCTTTCTGGAGAATGGGCAGCATTTGCAGTGTGGAAGTGCAAACAAAGAGCCTGGTGGACCAGCTCCAGATGGTGACCCCATCAGTAGGAATAGGATGATTCTCCTGCATTTTCTCATCTATAAGTAGCCATGTGGAGAATCCAAAAATGGGTTGCCGACATTCAAAATCACTAGTGCTGTTAGTTCTGCAAGTGTAAAATGAGAAACAAAATTCAAGCTTCGTCTGCCGAGTTGAAGTTTCCCAAGCTTTCTCTCCAAACCCATATTAATGGGGCCATTTTGGTGTTTGTAACCTGGTAAGTTACAGATAAGGGCATTTGCATTGTAACTAAGAGGTGCCTTTTGAAACCTCTCAGCCCTAGCTTTGGTTTCCCAATTGTGGTGTGGGTATTTGGAGTAAACTGCTGTAAGGCTAAGCTGTTAGTAAGCATTCAATTTTGAGAGCCCTGTTTCCTTCGTGGGCCTTACAAAATGCATTGCTCAGTAGGAATTGCTGGAAATTGGAACCACTGTCTCCTCTAATAAGGCTAGTTAAGGTGAGGAGGTGGGCCCAGTCACAGCACAGGACAGAGCAGTCACTTAGCCAGGAGCTCAGGAAATGTGTGCTGAATGAAAGAACAGAGGAGTGACAGGTCATGTTCTCAGCCTGGCAGCTGGCATTTCTGTGTCACTTTACTCAAAGATTTGCAGACCAAACTTTTTAAAACAATGGCTACGTGAATTATAATCTAACTCTTACACAATTGTTTTTTAAAAAATCACAGTACAGGGCTGGGTGCAGTGGCTCATGTCTGTAATCCCATCACTTTGGGAGGCCAGGGCAGGAGGATTGCTTAAGCTCAGGAGTTCAAGACCAGCCTGGGCAACACTGTAGAACCCTGTCTCTACTAAAAATACAAAAAATTAGCCAGGTGTGGTGGTGCTTGCCTGTAGTCCCAGCTACTCAGGCTGAGGTGGGAGGATTGCTTGAGCCCAGGAGGTGTTTGCAGTGAGCCGTGATCATGCACTGCACTCTGGCCTGGGTGACAGAGCGAAACCCTCTCTCAAAAAGAAAATCACAGTACAGATGGAATACAAAGATGTTTTTGTTTGTTTGCTTTAAAGAACTTGAGCGTTCGAAGGAGCACATGGCTTGCTGGTAATGGGCTGAAGGATGATTGCATGGAGCCTGTCTGGATGATCCAAGAGACTTTCCTGGTCAGGGACATTGACAGGGATATTCCCTACTTTCTTCTACCTTTAGAGGATCTGCTTTAGAAATGGGTTAAGGTTTCTCAAAGTTTTAAGTTTGCTGTGTTGAAATGAGTAAACTGAACTTTGTCTTTTAATTGTGTAAATTACTTGGCTTGTTCATTACAGATACCCCACTGGATGTCCTTTAAGTGCTAGGCACAGCTGGATGCTAGGTGATGCAACAGGGACCTGGACAGGTGTGGCCCCTCCCCCCACAGAGCTGACCTGGGGAGGGAGAAGGACAGTGAGCAAGTGATCTCACACACAGTTGTGTCATCACTAACTGTGGCCGTTGCTGTTCAGGAAAGGCAAATGAGAAGTTATAAGAGGTGGGACCTCATCTAGCCTGGAAAGCGTGGGAAGGTTTTTAATCAGAGACGTGAAGGGTGAGTAGAAGGATGCCAGGAGGAGAGAAGAAACTCTGCAAAGGTCCTGACCAGGAGAGTGCTGGTGGTTGGAGGGTGTGATAGAAGCCCAGTGCTTTAAGGGTAGAGAGTGATGGAGAGGGTTAACTCAGAACATGCCCTTAAGTATTTGGGAAATACTTAACCCAAAATGCTTTTACCGAAGCCATTATTAGGATCCAAGTTCTTGGTGTCTAAGCACAACTGAATGTAAATAAGAGGCTGTTTGGATTTTCTGCTGTGGGAGGCAGGATGCTACTGGCAAATAAGTCTGTGTCCTGACCATCCAGACCCGCTGCTGCATTAGGTTAAATGGCAAAGGGGAGTTAGGTTGCAGAAGGAATCATGGGTGCTCATCAACTGACCTTAAAATCAAGGAAGTATCCTGGATTCTCCAGATGGGCCCTGAAGTCACAGGGATTCTTATATCGTGGAAGAGGAAGACTTCCAGTCAAAGCAGGCTACCAGGTTATGCTGCTGGCTGTACAGATGAAAGAAGGAACTATGAGTTAGGGAAAGTTTTTCTGTTGGACACTAGGCTTAGTGCCTGAGTGATGAAATAATCTGTACAACAAACCCCCGTTACATGAGTTTTCCTATCTAACAAACCTGCATGTGTACCCCTGAACCAAAAATAAAAGTTAAAAAAAAAAAGCTGGAAAGGGCAGGGAAACAGTTCCTCCCTTAGAACCTTCAGGAAGGAATGCAGCCCAGTGAGACCTGGGTTGGCCCTGGGCCCTAAGGAACTGTGAGATAATAAGATAAGATGAAAGCTTAACTTTGTGTGTTTTAAGCCACTGAGCTTGTGGCCATTTGTTACAGCAGCAATAGAAAACATTCTTCCCACACAGTTCAATTCAAAGTCTCATTGCATGGGTGGCTGTTACCACCAAGTCACTTGGCAGTGACAACCTCTGATGCTTGCTTTGCTGCTCACAGAGCCGTGGAGAGTGGCTCTTACTAATCACAAAATATTGCTCAGTAAATACTTATTGAAGACCTGCCACGTGCCAGAGCCTGCCCTCAAAGCTTGGGATATTCCTGGGAGAAGTGGCAAGATGTGTGCCCTCAGCAAGTTTCCTTCAAATGCCTCTCAGCCTTGCCCCATGCAGAAGGCGAGCACGAATGTGTTTCACATCCAGACACCAACCCTGACAGCGGCTGCTGCTAAATAGTTGTGAATAGCAGTGATTTCTCTCTGAAAAAGAAGTTCCTTTCTTATCTTAACTACTTGTAGGAAAACATATATATATATATACACATACACATATACATACATACATACATATATATATATACATACATACATACTGAAATACTTTCCTTCCAGTTTATTCTGAAATGATTCTTTGGGACTGATCAAATGGGACAAACTGAATACAGTAATATTTGCCAAAGCATAGCTCATACTGCTGGATAGAACTTGTTGTGAGGGCAGAGTTCTCAGATGTCTTTAGATCTCAAATCAGTCACCAAAATAAGGAAAATAGTTTTTTCATAACTTAAAGTACACACACACCCACACGCACATAGGCTGGAA
The DNA here is from genome assembly GCA_963573385.1 of Cacajao melanocephalus. NCBI lineage: Eukaryota > Metazoa > Chordata > Mammalia > Primates > Pitheciidae > Cacajao > Cacajao melanocephalus. The sequence continues at coordinate 6,497 of CAUYLG010020321.1, forward strand.
AGCTCGATACAAGGTATTAGTCTGATGGATTGATTTTTTTTTCTAGCTCAAAGGGAGAAGAGCTTACCTAGGCAGAGGCACAGGGTTTGGATAAAGGTACAAGCAGGCTTGAATGGCTCCTCTACTTCTCTTCACCAGGTGGGGAAGGCCTGGGAAGGGGCACCCTTAACTAAAGAGAGGGGAGTAAAGACTGAGCAGTCAAAGCAGGCTACCAGGTTTGCTGAGGGCAGCCAGGAAGTGGTAGAGGGTGTGGACATTCCCTGTTAATCACTGGCCCTTAGAGAGCAGGTACTTCCCCTGCAGCCAGAGGAGGGACAGTACTTCTGTCAGTGGACACGGAGGGTCAAGCTGTGGGAAAGGAGAGGGGCTCTTATAAGGCCAGTAAGCTTTGACCAGATGAGCTACCCTCAGGTAGCCTGATCATGTGGAGTCTGGCCATGTGGCTTCCCAGGCCCAAATAACACCCATACCTGTGAAACCATACCAGAGCCAGATGCAGCCAAAGGCAGCCACACTGCTGAGATTTCAAGCATGGCGCTGTTGAATTCAAGCTGCTGCATCGGTCTGGTTTCTTTGCCAGCTTTCTATCTGAGGCTGGGGTGACCATTTCATTTATCTTCTTAACTAGGACACTTTTAATGAAAGGGAGTGGAGTGAACATTCAATGTTTAGACAACAGGTATGACCCAGGACTGTCCTGGGGAAAGCTGGACATACAGCCAGCCTAGCTAAGGCTAGAAGCACTGACCATTCCACAGGATGGTCTGATGACCAAAAATGGCTCAGTACAGCACGGCCTGTGTGTGGAAGGGCCTCAGCCCCTCAGAAAGAGAGGGATTGTCCCAGGTACCCTTGCTGGCATTCATGTCCACAGCATAGACAGCTCTCTGATATAGGGGTCTAGAATAGGTGTTTTCTTTATGCCCCAAATACAAAACAAGATTTAGTTTTTACCCCAAAATTATCCCCCTTGTATTTGAACGTTACAAAATTGTTCTGAGAGCTACCCTTCTGACTACTTTATTTTGGAATGACACAGTCGTCTGTTTTAAACACCTTAGTTAATCTAACAGGACATCAATCCATTTTAATTGTGGATGCTGATAGAGGTTAACTTTGGTTTTAAATAAAAATAAATTTATTTAAAGAGGGAGGCAGGCCGACCTGGTGGCTCATGCCTGTAATCTCAGCACTTTGGGAGGCCGAGGCAGGCAGATCCCTTGAGGTCAGGAGTTTGAGACCAGCCTGGCCAACATGGCAAAACCCCATTTCTACTAAAAATACAAAAATTAGCCAATCATGGTGGCGGGCACGTGCAATTCCAGCTACTCAGGAGGCTGAAGCAGGAGAATCGCTTGAACCTGGGTGGTGGAGGTTGCGGTGAGCCAAGATCACGCCACTGCACTCCAGCCTAGGTAACAGAGTGAGATTGTGTCTCCAAAAAAAAAAAAAAAACAGGGACAAATTTAGCTTACATTCAGTGCTCATTCCTCAGAATTTAGCATCATAATTGCAAGTACTGGATGTTACAAATTTTAAAACATCCTGGAAATGTTCTAGAAAACTGGGTTAGACATTGCTCTCTGATGAATTAATGTCAGAGAAACATACAGTTTGATTAAAATTGCTTGATGAAATACAAATAAAACTATTTTTAAATGAGTGTTTAGTGTGTATAACTTTAAATGTTTGTATAAATTTAAGTGATCAAATGTCAGCTGACTTTCATCTGCATTCATAAAAGCTTAAATATACATGTTAGCCAAAAAAAAAATTTTGGAATGTTTTTCCCCATTATACTCATTTAGGCACATACAGTATGTGAGGAGTGGCAGGCAAGATAAGAGAGAGGTTGTAGTAACAGCTGAGGGAAAGGCATCCCCCTTCCAACTGTGGGAAATTAGGCTGGGAGAAAAATCTGATTCCTACAAGAAATGATTGTACTTTGACTTGTGGTTCCAGATGGCAAACTGGGTATATGAGTTTGCTTCCAGGCTCTTCAAGGTTTCCTAATAGTTGAGAGATTACGAAGAGGCAGAAAGCAGATGGGATCTGGGCTTAGGACTCTGCAGGGGAAGAAGCCAAGTCTAGAGTTAATCTTGTGCCCTTCCCCTGCCCCCCAACCAGGAGTGATCAGGGAAAGCAGGGACTAGGAGACAGGAGTGGGTCTGGAAGTGAAGGATGATACAGGGGACCATGGAGACCAGGTGATTCCATCATTCCCTACCTCTGTGTGGAACATGGGGCTGCTGGAACTGAACATCCTGGCTGTGGGGAAAATACCAAACCCATAGCACTTTTGAGGGGCAGGGAGATGGGGGAATGTTGACATGAACATGTTTTACAAAGCTTAAATTGATCACAATGCACAAAAACAAAGATTTATTTTTTTTTTTGGAAACAGTCGCACTCTGTCACTCAGGCTGGAGTGCAATGATGCGATCTTGGCTCCTGAAGCCTCCATCTCCAGGGTGCAAGCAATTCTCATGTCTCAGCCTCCTGAATAGCTGGGATTACAGGTGTGAACCACTGCATCCAGCCAAGAATGAATTCTTTATAGAGGTAGATAAGGCCAAGTCATGACACTAAAAACAAAAAACAAACCCCCTCAAAACTAGGGTTTCCAGTGTGAATGCTGGGACCCCAAGTATTAAGCTCTCCTCATTCTGGCATTTGAAGAGTGGTTTGCAGTCTGACAACCAGCTGCCTGTCCACTCAGCCTAAAGCAAATCCCTGGAGTCAGCAGCCCCACCCAGGACTCCCTTTCAGAATTCCTGTTCAGGGTGAGAGCCAGCTAGAAATGAACCTTTTTATGCAATATCAGAACAAAAGAGAATACAGATTGTCAGGCATGTGATGAGAGCTAGCAGCATAAAAGGCGATGGCTGAAGTAAACAGAAAAACTACAAGAAACAGATAATCCAGAAACACAAAGAACTGTAGGAAAACTTCTAGGCAAAATACTTGCAAAATACTTAGAAATTTGGGAACATGTTAAACCCACAAAATAAGATTAGGATCTGTTACGTAAAAGGCACAATCAGAACAAAGAGCTCTTGAAGACTGCAAATGTGACTGCTGAAATGAACAATTTCAGTATAAATACCAGAAAATACAGTTGAAAAATCTCAGAACCACAGAGAAGGAGGGAAAATGAGAGAAAGGGTAGATTAACCCAGGAGGTTCACCATCTGACTAGTTAACAGAGGTTCCGGAAGGAGGACAGAAAACATAAGGATTGAAATGATCCACACACAATAAGAGGAGTGTCCGGGAAATTCATGTCCTGTCTGTGGAGGGAAAGAGGTTCACCATCATGTGTTCAGAATGCCTCGGGTAAAGTGGAGAATGTAAGTCACCCTCGGTGATGGCTCACACACTTTAGGAGGCCGAGGCAGCTGGATCCCTTGAAGCCAGGAGTTCAAGACCAGCCTGGCCAACATGGCAAAACCCCATCTCTAATAAAAATACAAAAATTAGCCAGGCATGGTGGCGCATGCCTTGTAATCCAGCTACTAGGGTGGCTGAGGCACGATTAAGTGCTTGAAACCAGGAGGCAGAGGTTGTAGTGCGCCAAGATCATGCCACTGCACTCCAGCCTGGGCGACAGAGGGAGACTCCGTCTCAAAAAAAAAAAAAAAAAAAAAAAGAGGTTACCCTTTTGAAAATCAGACTAACACCAGAATTTCCATTGGCAACACTGGATACTAGAATTAATTACAGCAGTGCCATCAAGGTTCTGAAGAAAATGTTTTTCAACCGGGAGTTCTACACCCAAACCATCCATCAAGGGTGAGAGCCCCATAAAGATATTTTTATACATGTAAGGACTCAGTTTACCTGTCATATGCCATTGGGACAGTATTTAAGAAAGTAATTCAAACAAGGGGAAACATCAGATCCCATATCAAAGCCAGCCACCGCACGATAGCTGTGACGGATTTTTCTAGCATGAGCCCGTGTAGCAGGCCTGGCAGAGCATCAGGTCTGTGTTGCAGCAGAAGGGTCCAGGGGCTCTAAGAACGGAATGTGAGCAAAGATGAGTTCCTGCTTTAACGCAGGGTATGCTTGGCAGCTTAGAGAAGACTGAGGCTTGGATAAAGGTGAACAGTGTGAGAAAAAAGAAAGGCAATGAGCAAAGCCAAGGAAAGCAAGAGTCATGGCCCAGATGTGAAGTACACGAGGCGACCGATAGAACGTAAGAGCAGCCAGCCGGTTTTCTTTGAGGCCAAGGACTTCTGGTACTGCTACCAGACAGAAAAAGGAAAATCAAAATACAGTTTGATTCAGCACTGAATAACATTTATTTGGCTATGTAAAAGAATAGATGACTGAACTGGGGTTAAAAGGCACAGTGTAAGTGCTAATAGGTCCTGTGAGTGTAAAGGTGTAGCTGGCAGATGCAGGACATGGAGCAACTAAGAGGAAAGTTTGGAAGGAAGAATCCAAATGCCGATAGCTTTGTCTCACTAACTAGGGAATCAAAATTTTTGTCAAAAGTTGAAGAGAAAAATAGAGGTTTCAATATCTAAAACTCAGAGTAGCAAACAGAGGCGCCAAATCTAGTTATTAAACATAGGATGGGAAGTGGCAAGCAGTTTGTTCTTTCCCTTTTCCTATGATGGGGCCAACAGTTATTGCGTAAGGCTGATAAATCAATAAATACATATATAATCAGAATTATGGGAAAGTAAATTTAGAATACAAAGTAAGAGGTTTATCCAGGGTGTGGGGCTTGGGATGAGTTTGGAATCTGTTGCTTTCTACCATTAAGTTCTTTATTTTTGATTTCCTATCATTTGTACCTGTTACTTTAACAAAGATTAAATATTGAGTTTGAAAATGGGTTAAATGTAGAGGTGTCACAACTGCCCTAGCAATGCTACTTTCCAACTTTTTAGGTCTTAATTTGGACAAACTAAGAGGGCTGTGTTTTAAATTAAGCAACAATACTGTTCTCGTTCTAATGGTACGGTGTTTCATGTTTCCTGGGCCCAGCTTGCATAGCTAGGGGCAGAATCTTTAATCCTTGAGGAAATGAATTATTGCCAAAGACAGTGGGGCAACGCTGCTATTGTCCTTTGAGTTTTAAAAGTGTCCCAGTGTTTAGAACTTTTGATTTCAAGTATTTATGGAAAAGTGTACCAGCTCTCTTTGGGGGAGAACTTGAATATGTGAAAGGAGGGTGTGGCTTACTTGAAGAATCTTGAAATAACCTCGTGTTCATAGCATGGTGGTGAGTCCTGAGTCTTTGTGCCCAGAACTCCGATTAGACTCCAAAGACTTGAATCTATATCATATCCTCGGTTACTGTTATATCGTTAGACTTTTACATTGCATTTTAGTATTTCAGTGTTTATTTCTTACCTTTAAAGATGATATATTGTGGTTTTGAGTTTTGTCTTGTCTTTTAAATGTGGGTTTCTGATATGTTGAAGTCCCAAGGCAGTTTTTATTTCAGTGCAGCTTTAAAATTCAGTGGAGGTCATTGTCCACTGGCTAGTTTTGAAATGATCTTAGTTCACACCCAGATTCTTGCCCTTTGTTTAGTTTGTCTTGCCTTGACCTGATGTGGGAACAGACCTCTTAGGCTCTGCTCTGTTAATTTCCACCGCTTCCCTACAAAGGCTCTACCTCATATCCCTTGGTTCCTGTCGCTCTGAAGGTCGAGTTGTTACCATAGCTCTTACTTCCTTCGTGCGTACTGGGCCGGTCAGTCATGAGTGCTGCCGCTGCCTTTCTCCTAGGACTTGGTGTGAGCATCCTGGTGGTGCCTAGAGAGTACTTGGTTTTCATACTGAACCATCTGGGTGGCCTGGGCCCAGTTTTTGGCATTTAAGGGCCTTGGAGGGAAAGGGAAGAAAGCTGGAATTTGAGCATAAACTGGATTTTGGTGTGGGCTGAGGGTCTTCCTAGGTGTACACTGTCCCTCCTGGACCCGTACCCACTTGGCCAGCTCAGGAGCCAACCATGTCCTGAACAGCTTAGACCAGCACCCAGACCCTAAATGACTTAGATTAGGAAGTAGTTGGGTTGTTCTGTGCTGTCATTGTTGGGACACAGCTCTATTTACCTTACTTATTGTTGCTGCTCAGCATAGCCTCAGCTGTGACCTCAGCTATGAGGCTGTGACGTCCTGCCTTAAGGCTGGTTCCAGGCAGAACTAAGAGCCTTTGCTTGCTTCCTGAACTGCAGAGGGCAGCTTTACCTTGAGGATGAAGGCGCCTCCAGTTGCTCAGTGTGGTTGGGGTTCTGTCACAGTAGTAGGTCCCAGGGGATGGGGTGCAGCTGAAGCAGGGGCGCCCTCTGCTGCTCGGTGTCCACTCTTCCTCCTGTGGCCGCCCAGGGGATTTGGGAGGGGCGGTGGGACACCTCTGCCTCCTCCATCCCCTGTGGGGCCACCCGAGGTGGAGGAAGGACAGTGCCAGGACCACGTGGAGGCAGAGCCCGCCCAGAGGCAGTGCTATTTTCCGTGGGTTTCTCTTGTTGTATGCAGGTCTCTTCTCAAATCTGTTGTCCTTTTCTCCCAAACCACCCTGCTCCCGCCATCTTTCTGTGTGGTCTGCTGTCATCTGAGCAGCTACCGCATGTAAGACACGAGGACCTCTTCTGCAAGAGCTTGGTGTTGACATTTGTGAAAAATTTTGTCACCACAGCCCCTGTAACCGGCCAACAAGTTCGAGTTAAATGCCTATTCTTTGTCCCACACATATTAGTTACTGAGAGTGGAGAACAAGTGCCAGATAGAGGTACCAAGGAGAAGAGAGACTGGGGGAGGCCAACCCACTCTGAGGGACTGGGCGTGAAAATGGGACAACCTCCACAGCTTTTTAAACCACAGGACACCCAAAAGCAGCTGTACCCTACAGGGCATGGCAGGCTGCAGAAGCCCAGGGCTAAGATGGTCTCTGACCCTTCATCCTTTAGCGCTGCTGACCAGGCTGCCGACCTTCCACCCCGTCTTGTCAACCCACCGACTCCCTCTTCTCCATTTCCTCTGGCTCTTTCTCTTGCAGACTTTGCATATGCTGTGTTCCTTACCTGGCCACCTCCAGCCCCGCTGTCATCTCATAGTGACACCCTCCCTTCTTCTCCAGCACGTGCTGGTGCCCACAGTGCTCTGTTCCATCCTCTCACCGCCTCTAGCTCCCTGTGGGTTCATGACCTCATGACCTGTTCATGGATCAGGCTTCCCCAGGCCAGAGATTGAGGAGTGGAGGCAATTCCTTATTTAACCTAGGAGGCTCTTGATGAGTGTTTGTTGAATGAATACATGAAAGAATGGGAGAATGGGGTAAACAGGAAATAAGCCCTGTACCTGCCTTAGATAACTTAGTAGCCACCTTGGGTGTGGGTGAGAAGAGGAAGTGGTTAGATCACAGTTATGACATTGACACTCCTGTGCTGCTTTTTCTAGGCTTCTCTGCAGGTGGCTACCTTCACAGGAAATCTCTTCCCCAGCCTTCACTCCACGCAACGGCAATAATGCTTTGATTCTTCCTTCCCTCTACTTGTCTGTGTTACCTTAATTTTTTGAGCATACAGAACAGTTTTGGTTGTGATGTTTTATTTGTGTAAGTTTTGCCCTTTCAACTAGGTTGTAAATTTGAAATCCTGGGTTTTGCTTCCTAAGCAGCATTGAAAAGGAATGGAGACAACATTGCAGCAAGATAATCTTGGGCGTCTGTTTCTTTATCTATAAAACTGGAGGGCTGGACTCTCTCTTAGGGGTTTCCAGTGTGAAAGTCCTGGGGTTCTGTGCCTCTGGTCCTGGCACCCCACTTACCCCTTCCAGTGCCCACCCCATGACTCTACCTCTGACATCTGCCAAGCACAGTAATAGAACATGTTCACCTCACAGTCTAGGTCAGGTCACCTTCCAGGTACTTGTTTATTGGCATTCCTGGGATCCAGGGACATCACTGGAATAGGTGTGGGGCAGACCTGTGGGGACCCCTGTGGCTCCCAGCCTTGCCTCTGTCCTCTGTTGAGAAGGTTCAGGCACCAAGGACACTGCTCCGGTTCCTAATTTAAGTCTGTGTGTCCATTCTGTACCTTGGTATGTGCTGTTTTGTTTCTTCAAATGTAGGGTGGGTTTGGAGGTGGAGGCTGACTGTGACTGTCCAGGGAGCTGGGAGGAAGGACAGGGCTGGGGCCATGTGTCCCTCCATGAGCCACCCCTCCTTCTCTATCTGGGCATCGCCTGGCCCCCTTCCCTGCTTTCGAGGTTCACTTGCCTCCCGCTGCACCTGCTGCATGGTATTGGTTTAAAAAATATGTCGAATCCTTTATTGGACTGATTCCTTTCATGGGACCCAATAGGCATGAAGGTAATAGAGACTATTTGGTTTGTATTTTCATTTGTTTTGCTTTTGCATCGGAGATTTGTGGGTTTCTCGATGGCCAGGAGTGACTTTGTTTTCTGTTTTAAGAGTCTGTTGTTGGTGTAGGTTTGTGTTCCTAGTCCTTTTCCTCAGCTCCAGCTTTGTTTCCAAAACTCTGAGCTGCTGGTTTCTCTCTGTCCAGTCAGGTGTGTGTTGTTTGTCTTTGTTTCTGGTCCTAGTTGTTCCATGAGTCAGCCAGACCCCAAAGACTGTAAACTTGATGGTGAGTAAAGGTGTTAGCAAAAGGGACCTAGCAACATGGTTGTTGGATCTCTAAAGAGCCTGTCCAGCTGTGAGATGGTGAAATTTCAAGGACTGTGGCTTTGGATTAGGGGCCTCCTTATACTAGATAAGAACACTGGGTTGGGGAGAAGAAGGAATATTACAGTGCCTAGTATATAAGTGGAGCTACACCAGGTATCCCTGAATCCTTTTTGGGAGACTGACTGGATGAGAGAGGATGAACTCTTCTAATATGACAAAAGTGCAAGGAAGGAAGAACTGACTTGGAAAAACAAACATCAAGAAGTATACCTCAAAGATATCTGTTATTTTTTTTTATTTTTTTTTATTTTTTTGGAGATAGAGTCTCGCTCTGTCGCCCTGGCATGATCTCGCCTCACCGCAAGCTCTGCCTCCCGGGTTCAAGTGATTCTCCTGCCTCAGCCTCTCTAGTAGCTGGGATTATAGGCGCTTGCCACCACGCCCTGCTAATTTTTTGTATTTTTAGTAGAGACAGGGTTTCACCATATTAGCCAGGATGGTCTCGATCCCCTGACCTCATGATCCACCTGCCCCAGCCTACCAAAGTGCTAGGATTACAGCCGTGAGCCCCTACGGCCCACATATATCTGCTTTTTATTTGTTCATTCTACCCTAATAAAACTGGAGGAAAAAAAGAGTTGGAAAGAGGCCAAAGCTGCAAGAGAATAATTCAGTTGAATTGTGTCTTAAGGTTAGGTTCTAAATCAGTATATAAACTGAAAATCTAAGATCTAGTGAGCAATACCCTTGAAAACTACCTCAGGAAGTCACAGTGTTAGGAACTGACATATTGCTGCTTACTACGTTTAGTGTGGCCTTTTTTTCCTTCCACTGTTGCAAGTCTTTGGCTTTTTCTCTTGAGTTTCCTATGATATCCCTGACATCATAGGGGTTTAGGGGTTGTGTTCTATGAAGAGGGTGTCTTTTAAACACCAGATCACACTAGGCCAGAAATGCTGATACTGTGAGAGACAGGCATGTTTTCCTCGTTTCACTATCCCCCCTTTTGCTTCCCCTGTGCAGTTGTGTTTGTGTGTTTTACGTGAACCAGCCATAGGACTCTACCCTTGTTCTCCCTCACTGCATAAGCTGTCAAAGTATTTATTAGTGGACTCCTAGACAAAGAATAATCCCACTATATCCTGGTTCTGACTGATTTAAATGTTAAATGTATATAAAATTCAAATCTCCAAATTGCTTGTTTCGTCAACAGGTTGCTCGTGGGGGCCCCACGGGCAGAAGCGCTTCCGCAGCAGAGAGCCAACAGAACGGGAGGCCTGTACAGCTGCGACATTACTGCCCGGGGGCCATGCACGCGGGTCGAATTCGACAACGATGGTTCGTTCCTTTCCCTCACCATATTCACTCAGGCAGCTTGCCTGTACTGTTTCCATGAGGGAGGAGAGTGGGGACAAACATTTATTCTTGTAGAGAGGAACTCTTTTAATTGCATCAGCCTTGACTGTTTTGTTTTTTGCCCTGAAAATATTTACTTACTTTACTTTCTATTTATTTTATTATTATTATTATTTTTACGTATGCATGTGTCCTTATAGTAGAACGATTTATAATCCTTTGGATATATACCCAGTAATGGGATGGCTGGGTCAAATGGAATTTCTATTTCTAGGTCCTTGAGGAATTGCCACACTGTCTTCCACCGTGGTTGAACTAATTTACACTCCCACCAACAGTGTAAAAGTGTTCCTATTTCTCCACATCCTCTCCAGCATCTGTTGTCTCCAGATTTTTTAATGATCACCATTCTAACTGGCATGAGAGGGTATCTCAATGTAGTTTTGATTTGCATTTCTCTAATGACCAGTGATGATAAGCATTTTTTCATATGTGTGTTGACCTCATGTATGCCTTCTTTGGTAAAGTATCTGTTCATATCCTTCACTCACTTTTGAATGGGCTTGTTTTTTTTTCTTTTAAATCTGTTTTAGTTTTTTGTAGATTCTGG
>CAUYLG010020323.1:0-42366 GCA_963573385.1 Cacajao melanocephalus
AAAAAGAATGTATGAGAGAAAGAAAGAGGAAGAAAAAGAGGGAGAGAGAACAGGATTCTTGTTCTACTGCCCAGGCTAGAATGCAGTCTACAAATGGGTATTAAAAACCTCTATTATGCCAATAATTGTGTTTAACAATGGAACAAGTAAACTTAACAAATATTTACAGAACTCTCCACCCCAAATCCACAAAACATACATTTTTCTCAGTATCATATTACACCTGTTTTAAAAGTGACCGCATAATTGGAAATAAATCACTTGTTCAATTTTTTAAGGTCCTTACAGATTCTGGATATTCGATGTTTGTTAGATGCATAGTTTGAGCATATTTTCTCCCATTCTTTAAGTTGTCTGTTTCCTCTGTTGATAGTTTATTTTGCTATGCAGAAACTCTTTTGTTAATTAGGTCCCACTTGTCAATTTTTGTTTTTGTTACAATTGCTTTTGAGGACTTACTCATAAATTTTCTCAAGGCCAATGTACAAAATAGTGTGTCCTAGATTTTCTTCTAGGAGATATCACCAGTTTTTCTATCAATGCCTTTTTCTATTCCAGAATTCCACATAGCATTTGTGTCTCTTAGTCTCTTCTAATCTGTGACAATTCCTTGATCATTCCTTGTTTTTCATGACTTTGACACTTTTGAAGGCTGATGGTTTAGTGTTTTATAAAAAGGTCCCTCAAAATAAGGTTGTCTGCTGTTTTCTCATGGTTAAACTGGGGTTATGAGTTTTGGGGGAAAATACAACAAAAGTAAAGTGTCCTCATTGCATCATATTGGGGGTACCTGACATTGACACTGAGTTCACACAGATAAACGGTAAGTTAGTAAAAGTGGTGTCTGCCAGGTTTCTTCACTGTAAAGCTACTATTTTCCCTGGTAATTAATCAGTATTTGGAGAGAGATACTTTGAGACAATACAAGTATCTTATTTCTCCTTAATCTTTTACCCACTATTTTTAACATGTATTAGTAGGTATTGGCTACAAGTTTTCCCTACATCCCCTCACAATGTTTATATATATTAATTGGAATTCTTGTGTAAGGAAGAATTATTTCTTTTCCTTCACCTACCATCATCTTTTAACTTAGCTTGGCTAAAATCTTAAAATAATGTCTGCTCAATGAACTAGACTAAATGTACATCTAGGGAGCAAGAATGATGGACATCAGACCTGCCTCAGAAGTCCCATCACCATTCATTCAGCATTCAGTATTGTGTTTCTAATATCAGGCACTGAACTGGTATAGAAGAAATGATAATGAATAAGTACAGCTTCTACCCTTAAGGAGCTCACAGTCCAGTAGAGGGAAATAGAATGTAATAAATAAAATTATAAATAAATGTGGTTAGATATGAAAATAGATATGTATTTCTTCATTGGGGGCAGGATATAGTAACAATTTAGAAAACAGTCATGTTGTCAAAAGGCGAGCTGAATTTTGAAGGATGATTGGGTGTATAGCAGGTAGACAAAAAAAGGGGGAAACATTTATGGCAGAGGGAATGACATTATCAAAGGCTGAGAAACTTGAAATAGCAAGATAATATGAAGAAGATAAAATAGATTAGTGTGTTGGGGAGCATAGGATCAGGGTCTCAAACTTTATCAGGAATAGGAGCTACTGCAAGTCTTATTATAGGACAATTTTGTTTTAGAAAAAGCACTTTGGTGACCATTTAGAGAAGATATTTAAGCTATGTGAGATTGGAGGTAACAAAGGCCAATGAAGGGACTTGGATTCTCTTATTATCAAACTTATTATCAGGTGCCTGATCTGCTAAATACAAGAGGGTAAAGAAATGACAAACTTTAGAGTGATGTGATTTTTATATTGTATGAAGAGAGCATACCAGGGAGAGGGTCTTATAGCTTTGATTTTTCAAAATGAATTTTGAGCTCTGATCATAACCCATTAACATGTTTGAGTACCTCAAATTCCATATTATTGGGATTTTCAGTACTGCTGACTGCTTAGAACAGTTAGTGTCACAACATGATTATGGAAAAATCTAGATTTGCTGGACACTGCTTTTGTCTAGCTACCTTCACAGTATTCCAGTGTATATTTTCATAATCTTTACTAGTTTGCTGGAAATTAGAGAAGTACAGGTATCTCAATGGACCTATTTTATCTATATTGCTAAAGTTACATTTATTCAGGAAGCACCACCCTTTTAATTATTCTAAGTCAATATTTAATCCTAGCTGTTAGGAAAGTTTAAAGTCATGGGAGTGAAGTCAGTTGAAGAAATTCCAGAAAAGTGGAAAGATAAATAGTAGAAGAACATTCTAGTTATAAGTGAACAACTTGGAGTCTAAATAATACAACATTGTGTGGATATTAAAAAGAGCTTAGATTAGATATTAAATATATATTTTCTAGATATTAAAGAGAAATGCATAAATAATGGCAATTCAGACTACATACTACCTATGGCGAACTAACAATGTGTTGACCTTTGTGTTTAGGTACAAAAACATTAAAGATTCCCTGAGTACCAAAAATACTAATCTACACAAATGTTTTAGAAAGGTCTGTGAGAAGCTGTATGAAATGGCTCATTCCAAACCAGATAATTTGCAAAAAGATTAATAAAAATATTATTTCTCAAGGTGCAGGCAGGGTTTAAGTAATATAGTTATCCTCATAGGGTAATATTTAGGGAAGCTAATTACCACCTCTACCCCTGAAGGGCAAGGAAAAGAAGAGAGAATGGTTACCAGAACCCAGAGAGGATAATTATATGGAAAAGAATGCCTGATAGAAATTGTGACCTTCAGTAAAGGAGCACAATGAAATAACAATCAGATAGGAAGGGAACAGGGAAAATGTGCTGACATCTTTTTTCACATTCCCACCTCCAGCTGGGGCTAGCTATTGGCCAACACCAGTAGAAAATCTGAAGGCAATGAAACAAGTGAATGTAGTTTTCATGGGTTAGTCTTTTATAGAACAGAGTAGGATAAAGAAAGATGGAAAGTATATCTAGAGACTTAAAGATATTCAATGCATTTTAACTAATATTTTGTAAGGCACCAGACTTGTCTTTCTTTAGATTGTATTTTAAAAAATATGCGAGAGAGATTTAAGTCAATATAAATGTTTGGAATTTACTACACTTAAGGAAGTATAGCACTTATTAACATGTTAAATACGTTTTATCACTTTTAAATAAATTTTACAGTTATTGGAAACAGAAAGAACATACAAAGACACAAAAATCACACACATACTTGAAAGTAGTGGTATATGTCATTTTATGTAATGAAAAAATGAAATAAAATTAAAAATGATTATAGTTTATAGGCTTAAAAACTTCAGTTCCCTACTGGGCATCATGAAATCCAATTTGACATAAAATAAATAGGAAAACCCACAACAGATATTTAGAAAAATTATTTACATAATGCTCAGACATTGGAAACTGCTTAGATGCCTTTAGGCAAAGCATAGTATGTTTTCATGATTCCAACATTAAAATGTCTTCTTCAAATGATACCATGAAGGAATCTGGTTTTTGTGTGTCTGTTAGTACAATGCTTGAATTTTCACATGGATAATTGAACAGTATTATGTCATCATCTACTTCAAATAATGTTTAAGCATATTAGTAGATTATAATTTTAATTGAGTATTACAATTTATTCTTTTTACTATTATGAAAAAATATTTCTTTTTATAATAAATCTTTAAAGTGAGACAGTATTTAAATACACTCTTAAAAACAAAAGTCAAAGTAAATTACCTTTTACAATTTACAAAGTAAATTACTAATACAAAATAGAATATTCTGAAAAAGAATTTTTCTTTTAGTTAAAAAAATATATTAGTTAAAAAAATAGTTTCTGTTAACCAGGCCCTTGTCAAAACTACCTTACAAATATTATTTTTTTCTGGTAAGCATTATTCGTTTCATTTTTATAGAAAGGAGGTAATTTTCACAGCCTATACACCACTAATAAAAGGCAGAGGAGAGTTTTAACCTATTTATTTAGTTAGTTTATTTGTTTACTGAAAGTCTTCAGACTACAATTATGTCGAGATCTTTTCTATAGCTTTCAATTTCAAATATTTTTAGTAATATGAAAATATTATTCTGTTGACAAAAATGATTACATATCAAATTGATATAATAGTTCCTGTCATAAAGATGCGTACTAAACCTCTTACATAACTGGTCTTGACAAGTCTAAAACAAAGAGTTAGAGATCATGTTTGAGAGAAGTAATGTAGTGACATATAACACAACAATCACCAAACAAAAAAAATGCCTGGACTGAAGACAGAACAATGGGGTCTGGGGTTTTGGTTATGTACCTAAAGAGCTCTGTGAGTCAGCCGTACCAGCCAAGGATAACATTTTATGGTATTAAATAAGATATTGCTTGATATGCCTCCTTGTGCCCATTGTTCTGGTAGCAATATTTCCTTCTGTACTCTGTATACACATACAGGTGCAGGCATTTTGGCTTTTGAGCCCCTAATTAGGCTTTCAGAAGCCCAAACTGCAAACAATAGTTTGAAAGTTAAAGTGTTTTTGATTTCCAAATGATAGGCTTTATTGAGAGAGAAAACGTTTCATCTGGAATTTCTACAGTTGAGTTTTGCATAGTGTAAGCAAGGCTGGCAAAACTAATGCAGGAATCAAATTAGAGAAGAGTGATAATCTAAAACAATTTTCTTACCCTAAACAAACAAACAAGACAAAAAAGGTTCTAGCTGTGGGATTCTAGGAAGAGCAGATGTAGGTGCCTTGGTTCTGTTGGTAACCAGGGCTCTATACCCGCCAGCTTACCAAAAAAAAAAAAAAAAAAAAAAAAAATATATATATATATATATATATATATGAGTAACAGCAACTGAGAGAGCACCCCACTCACAGAAGAAGGAATGCTCCATCCTCCCAGTGGAATGGAAACAAAATCCCCCTATAAATATTACACCTCCCTGCTGGTAGTGGTGGCTCAGCCTGTAATCCCCTCACTTCGGGAGTTCGAGCGGTCAGATCGCTTAAGCCCAGGAGTTGGAGATCAGCTTGGGCCACATTGCAAGACTCCATCCCTACACAACATACAAAAATTAGGAGGCAGAGGCAGGAGAATTGCTTGAGCCCGTTAAGGCGGAGGTTACAGTGAGCCGAGATAGCCTCACTGTACTCCAGCCCAGGAGACAGAGCGAGACTTCCTCTCAACAAACAAAAACAAAAAATTACATTACACCTCCAAAAGACTGAGAATTACAGTTCTCTTTTCCCCATTCCTAATCCTCTCCCTATCTAAAGTAGGGGTAGGAGCTAGATCTTTCACTTTGCGAGTGGCTTTATTTCTCGTTTTGGGTTTTCAGCAAAACACGACAGCCAGAAAAATCTCATTAAAAATTCGGTTATGCAAATACTTAAAGATTATCTAGAACTAATTATATTTTTAGGTTATACAGTAATAATTACAATGGTTTTCTAAGGTTTCAATGATGGGTTGAGAAATTAAAATCATTATAGTTTTGCTTATTGAGATTTTTAAAATGAAGTGAGTTACAAAAGAGAAAACACATTTGACAATTTTCTGTCACAAGGATTCATCTGTGTACAAAATGTATACAATACAAAAAGCTCATGAAGTCTGCCATGTGGAATATAAGACCTAGATGTCATAAGTGAGAAATAATTCTCATCGAGCTCCACATCTCGTTTAAATTTGCTGCAGAATATAGCCACGTAATTAACTTTTTATACAAAGGAAAATTTGACTGATTTGTTATGACAGAGCATGACTCCACTTGGATATACAGGGTATGTTTAAGGACACACAGCATGTATTGGCACACAGAAAAATGTGAAAACTCTGTTCTGTAAATATAGTTGTTCTGTTAGACATTGTTTTCATAGACTTATTGAAACATTAGTTTATATGAGTAGTAGTGGAAAATGGCCAAGAGATATTAAATTAGAGGAGTCCTGTCATACTGTATTAGGAGGTTTGTGTTTTAAAAGATCTGATTTTGATTTGAAAATTAATCAGAATTCTACTTTAATCTCAAATCCTGAAATCTCAGGAAAACAAAAAAGAAAAATATTGACGGCAAGAAAGTGATGTCTCAACTAAAAGCACAACTATTAATTTCAAAAGTTTCGATGAACCATTAATTTTTCTACTCACAGGTAAATTATGGATACATCTGTCTCTCTCTCTTTCCTTTTTTTTTTTTTTAACTTTCAAGAAAGTTATGATGTTGTTAGCATTTGGGAAGAAACAACTTAAAGCCTAGCAGGATTGTTTTAGAGATATAGGATATCATATTTCCTTCAGTTTTCTTCTATTTCAGATAATGCTGCTTCCTTTATTGTTTTGCATTCTATATTCCACCAACAACCAAATAATTTGACTCTAGAAACATCATTTAGTCTAAAACAGGAAATGAGGTCTTTTCTATTAATGCCTATATTTAAACAAGTAACATTTGGTCAAGCCATGGAAATCATAGAAAAATGAAAAATGAATTCCAAATAAACATAATGATATAAAGACTGTAATTTAAGTAAGGGGGAAGATGGTAAGAATTAACAAGATGGTAATGATTAACATAATAGAGATGTTTTAACCTTAATTTTTATACTACGTATACAATGATAAAGACAAAAAATAGTAATGCAAGATATTCATAGAATGTTATTAGTGGATAGTCTGGGTGGTAGAAAAAAAAATTATTTAACTATTTGTTAATTGTCTGCGTTTCCTAAATTTTACACAATTTTTTCTTCTTTCTAATTTAGTGTTGTTTTCTAATTTCTAGGTTATATTATTTAAATGAGAAAAATTATTGAAATATTACAATATCATTCTAATTCTATAGAAATAACTATTACAAAAGCAATCATTCTGACTTTTAGTTCAAAAATTAGTGAGTGTTGGGGCTCAGAAACTGATACCCCAAAATACGGTGCTTTGACATGCTGAACTGAAGAAGAGGCCTCAAGCTCTCTCTGAGTATCACCCCCACTCTGTCCTCAATCCTTTGTCTTTCACAAAGTAGAGGATGAAGTTGTTATCTGAAGTTCCTTTATCTTCCTTATCTGCACATTAATACATTTTTATGTCCTCTCTCCTGAAAATATCTGCCTTTTGTTCACTGATCTTCAGCAAACCTTCAGAAGGTGAAAGGGAAGACTTCCCTTGGCCCCTTCATGGGATACACCGTTTCCTTCTTAGTCATGTTGTGGATAAATTCTTACAGTTCCAGTTGAAAACCTCAGGTCATTGAACATTAACAAATTTGGTGTGTGTATGTTTTGTACACTGTGATTCTGAAAAAAGAAAATCTGTAACAATATACCTTTTTATTCTGATTTAATTATTTTTTGTTTGTTGGTTGGTTGGTTGAGACAGAGTGTCTCTCTGTCTCCCGGGCTGGAGTGTAGTGGCATGAACTCAGCTTACTGCAACCTCCGCCTCCCAGGTTCAAGCTATTCTCCTGCCTCAGTCTCTGAAGTAGTTGGGACTATAGGCATGTGTCACCACACCCGTCTAATTTTTGTATTTTTAGTAGAGATGGGGTTTCATCACATTGACCAGGCTAGTCTCGAACTCTTGACCTCCTCATTCATCTGTCTTGGCCTCCCAAAGTGCTGAGATTATAAGTGTGAGCCACTGTGCCTGGCCTGATTTGATTCTTAAAATAAAATCTAGCTCCTAATTCTTGAGAGAAAGTTGTAGTAGTGGAAAGAACGTGGACTTTGAAATGAAACAGGTCTGCATTCAAATGCTGAGCCCTGTGACTATTTTTCAGTAGTACTTCTCATATCTCATATTATGCATGTAACATGATAGCTCCCCAAAGTGCTTTGCTTTCACATCACTTTTCTGCTTTGCACATCAATAGGCAGAGTTTATTTACCCTCTCCTTGAATCTTGGCTGTCTTTGTGAAGCGGTTTACCCCATAAAATGCAGACAACTTCTAAGTACAGGTTTAAAAAGTACAGGGAACTTTCACTTTCTTCCTCTTAGAACCCAGCATCCAGAATATGAGAAGCCTCAACCAGGGTAACAGGCCAGGTAGGGATGCCATGTGGAGAGGGGAATGTCCTGCAACTATATAGCAGAACCAAGAAACCCAGCCGACAGTGAGGACAAAATCCCAGGGATATGATTCAAGTTAAACCATGCGAATTAGCCTCCAGTTTCTTTAACCATCCTGAGGTACCAGGCATTTGATGTAAAAGCCATCATTAATGTTTTAGCACCAGCAGCAGGACAGGCTTTATGGACGTGCAACCTGAGCAGTTACACAGAAAATTCCCATGCTTTAAGGTTTCTGTGCTTGTCTTAATGCTCTGCTGTCACTAAACTGAAATACTTAAAAATTTATGTTCACAAGTCCAACTGCTTCTTTTTGCACTGGCCTGGCAATTCATGTATTAATTCTGCCCAGCAGACATCGTATAAAGCTGAGACCATCTGAAACCCACTGTGCCTTGTTCAAATGTCTTGTGGAGGATATTTTAAGTGATAATTAAATAATTATTGTTTTAATCCACTCAATTTTGGGGGAAATTATTTACAGCAAGAGATAACCAAAATACCCGGCATTTGAAAAGATCAAAGAAGCTCACAAGGAGACCATAAGAAAATATTTCTTTGTGAAGATCAGGGATGAGAGGAAGATGCAGGTATTTATGAAGATTTATGGGTTTTCTTAAAGAATATATCCAAAAAAATGTATTGCTTTAGAATTGATGCAGGGCAGGCAAGTCCCAGAACTGAGGCTTAGCCAGGAAGGATCCTGGCTTTACACAGGAAATAATTCAAGGGCAAGCTGGTGGTGGTAAGCAGCAACTTTTATTGAAGTGGCAATGTACAGCAGGAGCAGAGGTACTTCTGTTTGTGGAGCAGGGTTACCCTATAGGCAGTGTGCCCAGAGTAGCAGCTCAATGGCAGATCTGCCGTCATATTTATATCCACTTTTAATTATATGCAAACTGAGACATAGATTATACAGAAATTTCTAGGAAAGGGCTGATAACTTCCAGATTGTCAGGTTATTGTCATGGAAAGGGGCAGTAACTTCCAGGTGTTGATATGGCAATGAACTGGCATGGCACACTGGTAGATATGTCTCATGGAGAGCTACTTCTTCTCTGGCCTTGTTTTAACTAGTCCTCAATTTGGTCCAGCGTCTGAGTTCCAGCTTCAGTGTTGCAACTGGCCTCCTACATCAGAATGATAGATGGTGAAAGGAATCAAATTTTTAAAAACATAAATATATTATCCAATGAATCATTTGAAACAGTGTAAAGACTTATAGCTGTGACCAACACATCTAAGCTGTCCGTATTTGATATTCTAAACATTGAATAATGAAAAAAAAAGTTACTCAATAGTTAATTTAAAAGTGGAGAATTTTAGAATGTATATTTTTAATAACAAGTTGGTAATTTTTTTAAAAAAAAGGAAGAAAGCAAGTATACATATAAAAAAATTCCAGTAGAAAATGATTTGAAGTTATATAGGATGGAATAAAGTGATGCTTATAAAATAGATTTTTTATACTGTATCTCTTAGCAACTTAAAAAATTAAAATATTCAAACAGTTTTAAATGCCTTAATGCTCTATGTGTTACCCTACCTGGAATGAATTTTTATGTCTCATCTGAAATGAGATTCTAAATTTTCTTTTTATTCATTTGGATGCCCAATTATTATGGTGTCTTTATTCTGGAGTCACTTCTTCTCCACAGGTATGTAATTCTTTGTAACTTATATACTATGGTGCCATATTAGTGGATCTGTTTCTATGTTCTTTATTCTGTTCTACTGTTTGCTGATTTTTTTCATTTATCAATCCCACATCGTTTTAATTACTATAAACTTATCTTTAAATAGAAATCTCCTGGTCTCTTTCTCTTAGTCCTTTTCTTCTCTTTTAAAATTCTTTTTCTTTTTTATTCCTTTTTAAGCTCATCTTCTCCTCCTCTTATTTATTGTAGTTTTCTACAAGTCTAAATTAGACTCTGCTTTTCCATTTAAATTTGGGATCAATTTATGAATTACATGGGAAACAATTTTATTTAAAATCTCGTCCTTTAAATTTCTGTTTTTTTTCTGAAATTCTTTTTTTAAAATCGTGTATTAACTTTCTCCATTTAAATACAGTCTTTTGTTTGCAGCATTCTCTCTCTTTTAATTAAATAATTCATTCTTGTCATACCATGTCTATTTTTCTGTTTAACTATCAATCTAGTATTAAATTGCGGTATTTATATTTTTTATTTTCAGAGTTTCTATTTTTTTTCAAACTACTCTTTTCTGTTCATGATTCTTGTTCTTCCATTATGTTTTCTTTTTCTTCTATAACAGTTTATATTTCTGGCTAGTGGAATTAACTGTTCTTTTTATTGAGATCTCAATCCTATCTTGCCAGCTTGCTCTGAACTGAAACACTTCTTTCCTCTTATAGGAGGATGGACTATGTGTCTAGTGGTTGGGAACTATATTCAGGCCCAACATTTCTCTGGTTATTCTGGGTAACAGCTCACATTTTCCATTCCATATTTGGTTTTTGCCCTTATTTCCAGTAGTTGGAATTAATAGATTAATAATTAAAAGTATTGATGCCTTTATTAATTCTTCCGTTATCTTTTAAATATAATTATTTGAATTGCTGACCTCACCTGTAATGGCCAGCAAAACATCCCATTTAGCCATTCTGCTCCCAGTCTTGGTTAAGCCTCTGTTCTAACGAGGTTACAGAATACTTTGAAGCCAAGGTCCCAAGATTATGACATACCTCAATGTCTTCAAAATTAAATGAATCATACAGACTTGATTTATTACAATGTCAACTGAAATAGGTAAGTTATTTCAGTCATATGATACAATGACTAGAATCAGCACAAAATATATTCTTTAGAAAAATACCCCTTGAAAGTGTAATTTAATAAATATTGCCTACAAATTCTTTCCCTAAATAATAGTCAAAAAATCTACAATTTTAATTGGCATCTATATTTTAAATACCAAATATTTTGGTATAAAAGATATTTAAGATAAAACTGATAAGTCAACATCAAATTAGAGACCTAATATAGGAATTTATACAATTACAATAATTCAGTAAAATAAGTTACTATTTTCCAAATAAAATTAAACATTGAAATTTTGCCATTTGGTTTTTGGTAAGAAAATGTTCTCACATATTTGCAATTGTCAAAATATTTAAGCTTATGTTTTCATTCTTCTTATTGTGTGCCACCCTCCGGTTTCAACTAAACACACTCTTAAAATTTCACAAAATATTTTCCTGTTTGATTAATCCCTCATCAAGAAATTTGAGACTAAATAAATCAAATACTATGTAAGATGCTTAAGAGAAATGGTATTATCACTCAGAGGAAATCTAAATATTTGAAAATATTTTGGATATTATTTTATATTTCCAGATATATTAGTGTATAATACAGAGAGAATCTATTAGTATAATACTTTGTTAATTAAAATACTACTCTAAAAATAATCATTGATTTTCTTCTTGGTCTTAATACATCTTGGAACAAATAATAATTCTCTATTAATATTATTTTGTGAAGTTTTCTGTGTAATGGTAGAAATAGAAATCTTTTCCCTGTTTTCTATATTTAAAATCATTTTCTTAAATAGTGTATCATAGAAACACTAAGTCTGTTATAAACTTCTGGGTCATATAATGACATAGTATATTAAAAACACTTCCTTAGAAAATGAGAACTTGTTTAAAATAAAAGTCATGAGGAGTGATGTAGTAAGGACTTCAAATACAATTTGTAAAATTCTTATATGTAGATAAAAAGACACTAATGTCAAAGTCAGGAAATACTACTAAAATAGAAAAATCCCATTCCAAAATATCTGCACCAGTTAATAAATTGAACACATACACACACATGCACACACACAAGGGTCACATATTTAGCACATACCTTGAGTTTTTCAGGAAAATATCTTGATTTAAATAAAATCAAGATTGTTTTTGAACTCCTTGCTTTGTTTGAAGATATCTTAAAATTCAATTTAAATAAAATATTTGAGAAAATGTTAAAACTGAATCTTTTGAACAAATGCAGACATAGAGAAGGTTATTTTATATTTTTAGCATTGAAGTTAAAAATACAGCGAAGGCCAGCTATGGTGGCTCACACCTGTAATCTTAGCACTTTGGGAGTCTAAGACGGGCAGATCACGAGGTCAGGAGTTTTAGACCAGCCTAGTCAATATAGTGAAACCCCTCTCTGCTAAGAATACAAAAATTAGCTTGGCATGGTGGTGCATGCCTATAGTACCAGCTACTTGGGAAGCTGAGGCAGAGGAATTGCTTGAACCCAGGAGGGAGAGGTTGCAGTGAGCCAAGTTCATACCATTGCACTCCAGCCTGTTTGACAGAGTGACTCCATCTCAAAAAAAAAAAAAAAAAAATTAAATTAAGTTAAAAAAATAACAAATAAAGTCATATTATCTTGGTTATAATCAAATCCTAACTCTATAAACTTACTAGCACTGTGATTTTAGGAGCACAGAAAAATGCAGTATTTGAAACAATACTGGTTGACATTTTCCAAAACTGATTTGAGAAGCTTGCTAAACTCATTCAGAATTTATTTTTAAAAAATCTCATTTGGACAATTATGTAAAAACAAATGAAAACAAAATTCCAAAGATGACTTTTAAAAGTATTAAGGGGGAGGGAGAAGGCACATTATCTTTAAAAGAGCAACAAAATATATACATGATTTTTTAGCAAGAATTATGGAAACCAGGGTATAATGGAATGACATCTTAATAGTACTGAAAGAAAATTATTTCAAAAAGAAAAAAAAGGAAATCATTTCAACCTACAATCCTATAGTAGTAAAATTATCTTCAAAAAATAAAGGGGAAATTTTTTTTGCAGATAAAAAGAATCTGAAAGAAAATTTAATCAGCAGATTCACACTAAATAGATAGATATGAGAGACAGAGAGACTAAAGTGTTATTTTCCCTCCTCTCTAAATTATAATTTATATTGCATGATTTAGTCTAAAAAAATCTAATCTGTGAGATTGTCTTGAGAACTTCCTCCTGTACCATAGAATAACATTTCTTTCTTTCTTGCTGTGTGATCTACTTTTTCATACACTAACCATGGTCTTTCTTTGACAGCACTTCAGTAAACTCATTATAATATGACTCTTCCTTTAATATTAACTTGTGGTAAGCAATAATGTTAAAAAGTGAATCTGAAATTTGTGACAAGAAATAGTGTTTTAATTATCTTTCTATTTCTAACAATTGAAACATTGTCTGACTCAGTATATAGTCTCTATGTAATTGATGAATAAATAAATACCTTTGTAGTAGAAGCTGTGGTTAGGAAATTGTAACAATATAGCCTATCTTCTAAAGTGGTTATAACATAATTAAGATTAGTTTTGCACATAATTAAGAGCTTTTGCACATTAATTTGTTTAGCAAATTTATGGACTCTAAATGCCAGTCATAAAATGTACAATATAGACAAGTCCTTTGGGAGGTAGAAAAAATATTGTAACAAATGAAGACGCTAGTTAGTTGGTCTTAACAAAAATGTTACTAATTTTGTTCATGCTTCTTCAGCTGTCCCTTGAGTGATAGAAAAGGTAATGGCATTTTAAATTTTCTTGAGAAGTGAATTAATCTCACAGAGAGCACTAGCTTTGACACATTGTGAAAATGAACACTTTAATGATCACTTCAACTGTTTTAGAAGTTAGATTTTACGTTTATAACCTCAAAGAATATAAAGGCAGCAAAGGATAATGAAAGAAATCAGCTTAGTGGCTGTTCAGAGAGCATGGCTAATCAGGTCCCCCTGGTTTCCTCACCAGTGACTGTGCTCTTGATGAGGCAATGGTGTCCACATTGTCTCTCAGTCTCATGTAGTCATAAGAAGAATAGGGTAAGCTGATTAATTCCCTTAATTCCCTTTGTACATCACCTGAATCTCCAGCAATTTTATATGATTGCTAAAATAGTGCGTGTAATAAATGAAGTCATCTGGATCTAGTCTCAGATTCTTTTTCTGATGTTATCCCTGGCTATTTCAGTTACATGATAGAATGAAGTCATTTTCAATATAGAACTTATGTGTTTAGCGGTTCTGTTTCTTGAAACAAAAAGAATCCTTACTAAGACAGGAAGGATGCTATAAGAGTTCCATGACATTTCAGCCTGAACTTTGCTTCCCTTTTCCTCTCATCCATGTTGGTCTATTAATAGAAAATCACTTGTATGACCCAGCCATATCATGTTGTTTGGCTACTTCACATATTTATGCCCTTTCGAGTAAAATTATATGCCAAAGCCTAGCACAAAGATCACAGCTATGTTTCTGTGGAGATTTTAATAATGATACATGTATCTGTCTCCTCACTTTCCCCATGTAAACTTCCTCGTTCTTTTTTGTGCAAACATTGCCTTTTATGTACCATTTTTACACATATAACACTTCATGTTAATGTCTGTTCCTCCCCCTGAGTAGGTGATTCTTGAGGATAGTAATTTTATCTAATTCACTTTTGTATCCAATAGCAACTAACATGGTAAAACTAAAGTAGAAGCAAAATATATATTGAATGCATAAAAATACCGTGAAGAAAAATAAAGTGAACACAGCAATGTCTTGTGCATAAGTACTCCAAAAATATTTTCTCAGTTAGATAGCTATGTCTTGAGGAACTACTTTTTTATTATTTTGGTGTTTTTCTCATCAAACAGGGTATAACGAAATCTGTAATCTTAGAGGCACTTTAAAGCATTCCTACATCAAACCATTTTAAATATCACTAGGGTACTAAATACTGTAATGCAAAGCTTGTCAAATATCACTTTTGAGATATTGCACTGTTTCTGTCTTGAAATTTATAGATGGTGTCCAAAAAATAAAGTGAATGTACATTGAATTAAAACACATAACATTTTCATAAACAAATAATCAAATAAACTATATTCAAAGCTAAAAATCATAATTTTGTTTAAAATTCAACTGAGTGGGCCGGGTGCAGTGGCTCACACCTGTAATCCCAGCACTTTGTGAGCTGAGGCTGGTGGATCACGAGGTCAGGAGATCGAGACCATTCTGGCCAACATGGTGAAACCCTGTAGCTACTAAAAATATAAAAATTAGCCAGCATGGTGGCACATGCCTGTAATCCCAGCTACTCGAGAGGCTGAGGCAGAATCATTTGAACCAGAGAGTCGGAGCTTGTAGTGAGCCTAGATTGTGCCATTGCACGCCATCCTAGCAACAGAGGGAGACTCCATCTCAAAAAAAAAGAAAAAAAATCAACTGAGTGAAGTAGTTTGTATGACTAGTGATATTAATAAGCCACTTTACAGAAAAAAATGCAAGCCAGTAAATAAAAACAATGAATAAAAATCACCTTTATTATAAATATATGTCATTATATTTTCTCTGGCAGCTTTAAACTGATGTGAATATTTGAGATGAATATCTTTGAGTTCTAATGTTATCTACTATGCTAATAGATGAGGGGTCACTCTATTAAAGGACTGAGAATGCATTCTGCATGGGTTATATCCAAAGGTAGCAGTTCTTTTGAGTAAACTGAAACTCCTATGACAGCAAGTTTGGAAATTTAACTTTGTACTTTTAGTGAAACACGTTTTTGGTCATGTACTGAAATATACCATAGCAAAGAAGAACTTCTTGATTCAAATGAAAAATTCTAACTACTCCAACTAGGAATGGTCATGCTGAATTTGAAATCCCAATTATAGAATAATCATAATTTTTTGCTAACCTTCACTAATAAAAGAGCTATTGATAATTTGATTTCATTAATTTTAAAACCAAATAAGAATTACATTACCTCATTTTTTGATAACACTTTAGAAAGTTCTACCTCCAAAGATGCTAAGAGCAGCAGCTTTGTTTTGTTCATTTCTATATCCTCAGGACTTACAATTATTCATGGACAAGGTGGTTTCTCATTAAGCATTTTATGGAATGAAGGAATAGATGAATGTGATAGTTAATATATATCTATGCCATGATTTCTGTCCCTCTAGAGAACCCTAATGCAATGAGTGAAAAAATAAATTAATGATATTCACAATGAGTATAAATGCAGATAATGAAAGGCTATGGGAAAGTTGATCCCTCCCTTAAACTGAATAAGAGCTCCCAAAGAAAGAGTTTTACATTTTATTGACCACATATTTTATGCTTGTTGTTCATACAGGTTCTATAATTGCAATGCAAGTTCAGTTTTATTTTTTCTGTTTTTGGGAATGCTGATGTATTCACTGGAATCAAGTCAGGAAAACAGAAGCCACTCTTGGATTTCAAACAGAGATAATTTAACACAGAGAATGTTGACACAGTTGAATTTGGAGCTAACAAGCCAAACAAAGGATGATAAGATGATCCAGAAATTTGCAGTGGCAAGAAGTTGTTACCATCATTATGCTGAAAGAATAAACCCAGAAGGCCATATTATGGGATCGTAGAAGCCAGGACTACCTGGGAGAAGCTGGAACTACGCCACACAACAGACCTCCATTCATGCAGTAGGTTGTTTGGTGGGTAATCGAGCCACTGAGAAAAATTGCCCATTGCTGGAGATAGCAGTGGAGGTAGAGAGTTAAGAGGAAAAGCTGTGGAGTGAAAAACCTTGACTTCTCATTTTATTCTGTTTTCCAATCTCTATTGAGTACATCCCATTGGTTGGCACTAGTTGAAAACTACTGGGCAAGGGGTTCTGGAAAATTTCGTTTCCCTTGATATAGATAAGAAGGAGAAAAAGTTGGAAAATGAAACAGAGCAGATAGGCAAAGCAAAATATACTATGATTTTAAGTAGAAAAATGTCCACTTTTAATTCTTTATATGGGCACATTCAATTTTAACACAATTAGATATTATATTTTTTCTGATTGCATTTAAAAAATATTCTCATAAAACAAAATATAAGAATGAACTTTCAGAGCACAGATATACTATTTTGTTTTAATTTTTTCTTTGTGAACGATATTTTTTAACTTTATGGGTGGTTTTACAAGCTTCTTGGCAAGAGTGTTTATTGTATTTATATTTTCTATAGCTATTATGATTGTTATTTTATGGACAGATAAAAATTATATGTATTGATCACATACAATATGATGTTTTGAGATATGTATACATTGCAGAATGGCTACACTGAGCCAATTAATGTATGCATTACCTCACACACTTATCACATTTGTGGTGAGAACACATCTACTCTCTTAGCAATTTTTGAGAATATATTGTTATTAACTATAGTCACCATGTTGTAAATTAGAGCTCTTGAACTTATTCCTTCTATCTAACTGAAATTTTGTATCCTTTAACCAACATTTTCCCACCCTCACCCTCCACCCCAGCTTCTGGTAACCACCATTCTACTCTCTACTTCTATGAATTTAACTTTTTTAGAGTCTCTATATAAGTGAGATCATGCTGTATTTGTCTTTCTTTGCCTGGCTTATTTCACTTAATGTAATGTTCTCCAGGTTCATCCATGTTTTCCCAAATGTCAGGAATTCCTTCGTTTTAAAGGCTGAACGATAGTCCATTATATGTAACCAATATACAATATATGTCTGTTATATGTACAATAATATTCCATTGTATGTTTGTTATATGTATATATCTCACATTTCCTTTATCTAGTCATATGTTGATGGATACTTAGGTTGAGTCCATATTTTGGCTATCATAAATAATGCTGCAATGAAAATGAAAGGGCAGATTATCTCTTTGACATACTGATTTCATTTTCTTTAAATATATACTCAGTAGAGAGATTATTGGATCATATGGTGGTTTTGTTTTCAATTTTTTGAGGAACTTTCATACTGTTTTCTAAGTGGCTATACTAATGTACATTATCCAGTACAGTATACAATGGTTTCCTTCTCACCACAACCTTGTTGACATTTATGCTCTTTTGTATTTTCAGAATAGCCATTCTAACAAGTGTGAGATGACATCATGTTGCTTTTTAAATTTTTATTTTTTATTTTACTTTAAATTCTGAGATAAATGTACAGAATGTGAAGGTTTGTTACATAGGTATACATGTGCCATGTTGGTTTGCTGCATCTATCAACCCGTCTTCTATCCTGTGGTTTTACTTTGCGTTTTTCTGATGATTAGTGATGGTTAGCAGTTTTTCACATACCTGCTGCCCATTTGTATGTCTTCTTTTGAGAAATGTCTCCTCAAGTTCTTTGCCTATTCTAAAAATGAATCGTTTGGCTTTTTAAGAAAAAATATTGAGCTGAGTTTCTTATATATTTTGGATATTAATCTCTTACCATAGGTATGGTTTGCAAATAGTTTCTCTCAATCTGTATGTTGCCTCTTCACTCTTTTGAGTTTTTCCTTGAGTGCACAGAGTTTTTTAGTTTGATATAATCTCATTTGCCTATTTTTGCTTTTGTTGCCTGTGCTTTTGAGTTCATATCTAAAAATTTATTTCCCATTCCAATGTCATGGAGCTTTTCCCCATGTTCTTTTCTAGTAGTTTTACAAGTTTCAGATCTGACATTTAAATCTATAATCAATTTTGAGTTGATTTTTGCATTTGGTGTGAAAAAAAGGTCTAGCTTCATTCTTCTGCATATGGATATCCAGTTGTCCCAACATTATTTACTGAAGAAAGTCTTTTCCTTATTGTGTTTTATTGGCCTCTTTGTCAAAAATCAATTGATTTTAAATGCATGGATTTATTTATGAGCTCTCTATTAAGTTTCATTTGTCTATGTGTCTATATTTATGCTATAATAGTATGACACTGTCTTGATTACTATAGATTTGAGTAGATTTTAAACTCTGATAGTATGATGCCTCTAGCTTTGTTCTTTTTACTCAATATTGATTTTACTATTTGGATTCTCTTACAGTTCTATATGAATTTTACGTTTTTTTCTATTTCTGTAAAAAATGTCATTGGAATTTTAATAATGGTTATATTGAATCTGTAGATTTCCTTGAGTACTATGGGCATTTTAACAATATTAATTCTTCTAATTTATGAACATAAAGCATTTTATCATTTAATTGTGTTTTCTTTAATTTCTCTCATCAATGTTTTACAGTTTCAGCATACAGTTCTTTCATTTTCTTGGTTAAAAGTAATTCTGAGTATTTTATTTTTTCTGTAGCTATTGTAAATAGAATTGTTTTCTTGATTGATCTCTTTTTTTGGATAGATTGTGTTTATTGTATAGAAACATCACTGATTCTTATATGTTGATTTTGTATCTTGTAATTTTACTGAATTTGTTTATTAGTTCTA
Organism: Cacajao melanocephalus; assembly: GCA_963573385.1. NCBI lineage: Eukaryota > Metazoa > Chordata > Mammalia > Primates > Pitheciidae > Cacajao > Cacajao melanocephalus. Next base: position 19,339 of record CAUYLG010020323.1, read on the forward strand.
GCAGATTTTGGTGGAGTCTAGTGTTTTCTTTTTTTTTGAGAGATTTATTCTGAGCCAAATATGAGTGACCATGGACCTTGACACAGATGATAAGAATTTTGCCAGGCAAGGTGGCTCACACCTGTAATCCCAGCACTTAGGGAGGCTGAGGTGGGTGGTGGATCACTTGAGGTCAAGAGTTCGAGACCAGCCTGGCTAACATGGTGTAACTCTGTCTCTACTAAAAAAATACAAAAATTAGCTGGGCCTGGTGGTGGATACCTGTAATTCCAACTACTCAGGAGGCTGAGGCAGGAGAATCACTTGAAGCCAAGAGGCAGAGGTTGCAGTGAGCCGAGATCACACCATTGCACTCCAGCCTGAGTGACAAGAGCAAAACTCTGTCTTAACCAAAAAAAAAAAAAAAAAAAAAAAATCATGTGAGTTTAACTTTTTCTATTCTGAAGTGGATGACTTTTATTTCTTTCTCTTGCTTAATTGTTCTGGCTAGGACTCCAGTGTTATGACTCCAGTATTATGTTAAACAGAAGTAGTGAAAAGGGGCATCCTTGTCTTGTTCTGATCATGGAAGAAACACTTTCAAATTTTCAGCATTGAGCATGGTTAGCTCTGGGCTTGTCACATATGACCTTTGTTGTGTTGAAGTACATTCCCTCTCTATTTAATTTGTTGACAGTTATTTTTATCATGAAAGAAAGTTAAACTTGTTAACTCTTTGCATTTATTGAGATGATTATATGGTTTTTGTCCTTTATGCTGTTAATGTGATGTTTGGGAAAAATACTAAAATCATGTTTTTCCTCTGCCCTCACACTGCAACGATCAATGCAGAAGACTTCTGTGATCAAATGTGATGTGTGTTTTTGTTTTTCCCTAACAACAGGCATTAGACACCAGCTGAGTATTCTCCATTTCAATTCTGACACTATCTACCTGAAGATAAACCGCCTCCTTGAGCTTGATTAATTTGCTGGAGTGGCTAACATAACTCAGTGAAACATGTTGACCAGTGTACTATAAAGGATATTACAATAACCATGATAAAGAGATGCATAGGGCTAGGTAGGAGGTAAGGAGCACAGGGCTTCCATACTGTCCCTGGACATGGAGAATCTCCATGTCTCCAGCTATCTAGAAGCTCTCCTAACCCAGTCCTCTCAGGTTTTCGTTGAAGCTTCATATGTCAGCCTTTCTTCCCTAAGGGTATAGGGTGAAATGCTCTCTAGGGAGAGTTTTTAATAACTACAATCAAATTATAGTCCTACCTTGGTACTGGTGAGAGCAGAAAAATGTCAGAGAGATTGTTTCCAGATGTCTGCCCCTGAGGCTTAACATAGCCAATATTATAACAAAGGACTGTAATAAGGGCTATGGGAATTATGAGCCAGAAAGGTGAACAAAAACCTATGTATACATATAATCACAGCACACGTGGTGTATCACATTTGTAGATTTGCACATGTTAAATCATCCTTGCATCCCTGGGATAAATCCCACTTGATCATGATAAATGAACCTCGTAATGTCCTTTTGAATTTGATTGCTAGTATTTTGTTGAGAATTTTTATTTCTGTGTTAATCAAGGATAGTGACCTGTAATTTCTTTTTTCTTGTAGTATCCTTGTTTGACTTTGTTATCAGGGTAATGCTGGCCTCATAAAATGTATTTGGAAAATTTTTCTGTTCTTCAATTTTTTGGAATAGTTTGGCAGATTTGGTATTAGGTTTTTAAATGTTTCGTAGAATTCAGCAACAAAGCCATCAAGTCCTGGGCTTTTCTTTGATGAGAGAGCTTTATTACTAATTCAGTCTCCTTACTCATTTTTGGTCTATTCATATTTTCTGTTTCTTCATAATTCAGTTTTGGTAGGTTGTATGTGTCTAGGAATTTATTCATTTCTTCTAAGCTTCCTAAATTGTTGATATATAATTGTTCACAGTACTCTATTACTGTTCTTTCTATGATATTAGTTGATTTTTTAATTTCTAATTTTATCTATTTGACTTTTCTCTCTTTTTTTCTTAGTCTAGCTAATGATTTTTCTATTTTGTCTATATTTTAAAAGAAGAATTCTTAGTTTTGTTGACTTTTTTCTATTGTTCTTCTAGTCTCTACTTCATTTAATTATGCTCTGATCTGTATTATATTATATTATATTATATTATATTATATTATATTTTTTACTCACTTTGAACTTACAGACTTCCTTTTCTAGATTTTCTAGGTAATGTTAAGTTTTTTATTTGAGAGCTTTCTTTTTTTTGATGTAGGCATTTATTGCTATCAGGTTCCTTCTTAGAACTGCTTTCGCTGCATCCTGTACAGTTCAATGTGCTGTATTTCCATTGCTGTTTGTCTCAAAATGATTTTTAAATTTTCTTTTTGCCCTATTTAGTGTTCAGGAACTTGTTTAATTTCCACATATTTGAGAATTTTTCTAAGTTCTTTCTGCTATTGATTTCTAGCTTCATGAAGCATAGAAGCACTTTTTTTATTGAAGATAAAATTACAAATCTAGTATTTGAGAAACCAAAAAATGGTGTTTACTACCACATTATTTTCAGTAATAATAATATATTTTTTGCTTGCTGCTTAGAATAACTCAAAGCAACATAGACAGTATTTTATGATACAAAGTTTAAAATCCAGATGACTTAATATTTAATAATTGTGTAATAGTTTAATTAACTCTGCTTTTTCCCTAGATTTTAAAGATGTTCACATTTTGTCACATTTGTCAGTAAAAAAAGAAATTATAGATACAGTTGAATGCCCATTTATGCAGTCAGTCCTTGTACCTCCCTTTTTAAAGGCATATGTTCTATCTACATTTATAGGATTGTTAGTTCAGATTTTAAGTTTACATACATTATATCAAATGGAAATAAACCTTTAAAACTTGCCTTTTTAACTTAACATGATTATATATTTATCAATGTTGATATGTCTAGAACTTGTTCATTCTTTCATTTTAGTTGTGCATAGTATGCTATTGGACAGTATACTATTATTCATCTTTCATATAAATTTGTAGAAGTTGATATATTCTAGGTTCTGTTTTTCAGTTGATCATATTGAGAATACTTTCCTCCAGTCTGTGTTGTACTTTTAGCTAAAAAATTTTAATAGAAAAATAAAACCCTTTTTTCTCTCATATTATTTTAACCACATGAAAAGAAACCCTAAATATTAAGACTACTGAAACCTTTTTTTTCTACAAGCTCAATAGGTAATATTGCATGTAAACATGCATATATCATTCTATTCATAGATAAGACACAATAAAAAATCTTGGATAAAAGTACTTCAATTTGCATATATTACACATTTTCTTTTTTGCTGGTTGATTAATGACTGCAAAGGAACCTGAACTCATTTTATGTGGAGAACACTGGTAAAGAAAAAGACAAAAGAAATCTGAAAATGTACCTGAAAGTGAAGATACCAAGGGTAAATTGGATCTTATTAAACAAAAAGCTGTTGTTTCTTTTCTGTGATATTTAGAGTTGGGAGTGGTTATATTCATGTTATTTATTCACTTATGCATTCATTTAAGATTTTTATTTTCTTAATTATTTAGTAAAATTTACCAATAAGAGGTAAGAGGCAAAGTGAAAACTTATTTTGATTAAAGTGGAAAGAAATACAAAATTTACAGCTGAGGGAAACAGTTTGCAGCTGAGTTTATAGCCCTTTTATTTTGGAGGTCCCTTGGATTTTCCCAGTAGGTCCTAGAGTCATTACTACATTCTTATGAAATCTAGTGATTATTATGTTAAGTATTAATAAATGTGGTCATATCAAAACCGTGTTATTTGTTTTCTGGCATACTTTGACACCAATCATACTTTGTATGACAAGCAAGAATTTCAAGGAAGCACCTCGTCTGGTTTCTTTTATGCCTGATTAATTTTATGTCCATATCCATGTAACTCTCCCTTTTGACACTCTGTTTCTCCAAACAGTTTATCTCTGTTTATTCTCTTTTTGTAATTAAAATTGGAGACACAAGAGGATAGAAATTGTAATTGTGTGTTTTATTCAAATGGTATCCCTTTAATTCATAGAACAGTGTGTGACACATAAATGACATCCTGTTTATAGTTCTTGAATAAGTATTTCCTGAATAAATAGAACAAACAAGGCCAGAAGAGTTCAATCATCCCCCTAAATCATACAAACTATTTTTCTGTGACAACCCATTTTCTCACCATACTCCTTAGTCTGATAATTTAGTGTTTTAGACTCCTCTTCCTTTCATCCACATCCTTCTAGTTGGTTGAGACATTTAAACTACTCTGCCTTTTTCTTTCCAGCTCTTAATTCTACTCCTGGATTTTACTAAGGCAGTTTAATATTTTATTTCTTCACAAGTTATATAATTTCTCTTGTGGCACATTACTTCTGCTTTAAGATTTTTTTAATTAGTTATATTCCATATTCCTAACAGATAATGTATCATTATCCTTTCAGATTTAGCTGTATTTGTACTGCTAGAGTTATTACTAATCTTTTCTTTCTTTTTATTTCTTATCTCAAATTCTCAGCTCTAATAAATCTGTGCTTTAACTATGATTTTTAAAAAATTGTTATCCTCAAATGATGAATGTGGGTGATAAGCTCTCTGAATCCTTGACTATTAACAAATATCTTTCTCTCTGCCAGGGGAATGATATCTGGTCTGGCTAAAGAATGATCAGTTTATCATCCTTTTTTTCTCAGTAGTCTTAGTATTAATCCTTTGCTTTCTGGCAGATAAATGACTTGTTCTTTCTACCTGGAAGCTTGTAAAATTTTCTTATGATTTTGCAGTTCAAAAATTCACATTGTGCCTTCACATAAATCTTTTGTCATCGACATTACTTGGAATTTGATGAGGCATTTTAATCTGCAAGCTTAAATGTTTATTTAGCTTGGAGAAAATTTCTTTCAGTATTTATTTGATCATTTCCTCTTTTCCAGGTATTATTTTCTCCTTCTCTTAGAACTAATATTCTTCAAATGTTACATTATTTGCTTCTACTATCCTTTACATCTCTCATCTACACTCTCATTTTCCATGTGTTAGTGCTTTTGTGTTGCTTTTTGTGGAATTTCTTCCTCTGGATCCTCTATTTGAGATTTCAAGTGTCCATACTCTAATATATCTGCAGAGTGCATTTTAGTGCAAAGACATGTTTTATTTTCAGAAGTTCTTCTCTATAAATGTTCTTCCTGAAAAGTTCTACCTCCAAGGTTCTATTTAAATAAATAACTATGCTAAATGTTTTGTTGCTCTTCTTTGAACAGACTGCTGGACCCTCAGGTGAAGGGTTATGTCTTTGTTCTTCTCACTGTATCTCAGGTGCAGTTGCCATAGCACTGTCCTGGATTGGGCTCTCTAGAAAATGCAATTGGAATGGAGATTTGTGTGCACTATCTTTAACAGGGAGTGGTTTTTGGATTAACACCTACGAACAGTTGAAAGCCACCTTTAGTAGTACTTCTGAAAGCTGGCAAATATTTTTATCATTCCCAAAGGGCAATCTGGACAGTGAATTACAACAAATACCACCACAATTTCAGGCAGCAGTGAACATGATGGAGAGAACCTGGGTCTCTCCTGTTATAAACCAATGTGGCAGAAGCAGACAGATTATCAGATCCTACCACTGCTACCGCGAAAAAAACCACTTTGTCTTCTTGGATTCTCTCAGCTTAAAAGCTAAAAAAGGCTTGGCTTCCTTTCCAATTCTTCAGAAAATTTTGGTCAGAAATATGAAGCATAGTCGTCTTAACTTATGGGGATTTCCAAATTATGGAAGGTCATGCTTATGCACAATCATGGATCCTAGATACAGTTTTTTTGAACCCAGTTTACTACCTGGCTAAGAAAGAAAGAGGTCTTCAAAGTGTTGACTTCATTCAGTGTTTGTATGTTGTCCTAAGAAAAGACAAAGGGATTGGTTCTATCTTTACAATATACCCACCTCACCTCCTCTAACCAGGGCCAGGCCATTATTGTTTCTCTCCTAGAGCTGTGTAATACCCTCTCAACTATTCTTCCTGCTTCCATACTTAGCCATTTTTGTCTTAATGTTGTAGCCACAGTGATCCTTTTAAAATGTAAGTCAGATTATGTCACTCCTCTAGTCAAAATTTTTTTCTATTTTGCTTGTAGGAAAAGCCAGTTCTTACAACAGCACAAGACACATTACATCTCTACAAGTCATCTCTCTCTGCCCACTCTAGCACTCTCATATATTTCTAACTTCATCTATTTTCTTCTGCTTAATATTTCATGGTTTTTCATTGGTGTCCTTTAGCTTTTAAGACTCTGCCCTAGCTTTCTCTCTGCCTGGAATGCCATTCTATTCACAAGGGTAATTACCTTATCTCCTTTGTCAAATGTCACTATCTCAGTGGCGCTTACTCTGAACACCCCTTTCTCCACTTTAAAATTGCAACCAGCCCCATCCTTGTGCTACTGAATTCCCTTAACTTGCTTTAATTTTTCACCTTCTAACAAAATATATAATTTATTTATTTATCATATTTATTTTAAATGTGGGCCTCTTTGCTGTAATTTAACAAGGTTATATCTTTTCCAACGATTGACTCATGCATCTAGAGGAGTGCCTGACCTCTGATACATAGTATAGGCTAAAATAAAATGAGGCCACATGAATAAATAAAATGTATGAATGAATGAATATGTAGGAGCTTAGACAATTTCAATCTTCTCTCTTCCTGTCACCTCTGATCCTCTAATCTTCACAATAATCCTGCAATACTGACATTAATTTATCCATTCCACAAGTTAAAAACGAAAGCTCAGCTAATGAGCAGGCCATATCCAAGATTCAATTCAATGTAAATATGATATTAATTTAATTCAATGTAAATAAGATATTAATATTAATAAATATATATGTAGTTATGTGGGTATTTTCAGATATGTGAGTATTTTCCACATATTTTCTTACTACTGATTTTTCTATTAATAATTTAATACTATTGCCATAAAATAATGTATTTTTGTACTCTATTGTGAGCATTCTAAAAATTTAAATGAGATCAGTTGGTTGATCATTTTTTTAGAAACTTCTATATCCTTAATTTTTTATCTACTTTCTATCAATCATGATGAGTGGTGTTGAAATATCCAACTATATTTGTGGATTTGTATATTTCTTATTAAAGTTCTATTAATTTTTGCTTCAGGTGTTTTCAAGCTCTATTGATAAGTGCCTAAACATTTACAATTGTTATAACCTCTCAAAGAATTGACCCTGTTATTATAACGAAGTGATAATTTTTATCCCTGATAATACTTTTCCTCTGAATTGTCCTGTGTCTGACATTAATACAGACATTATATCTTTCCTTGAATTAGTGTTAACCTGGCATGGCCTTTTCTATCTTTTTGTTTTCAGTGTATTTGTTGACACTTGAAGGACTTTGGTTTTTTTCTTCTTTTTTTTTTTGTAGACCATATACAGTATGTTCTTGCTTTTTAAAATCAACTCAATAATCTCTGCCTTTTTGAGTTTTTGATCATTAATATTTAGTATGATTGATATGATCCTATTTTAATCTACCATCTTATTATTTGTTTTCTGTTATGCTATCTGTTCTTTTTTTGCCCTTTTCTCATTTCTCATCTTCTGCTGGGTTGAGTGTTTTTAAACAATTTAATTTCCTATTTTTTCTTATTAGTTACTACTCTTCTTTTCTTGACTATTGCTTTACTGTTTAATAGTATGCACATTAAATCTATTATAGTCTACCCCAAATAAAATACTACTTTATGTGTAGTATAAGAACCTTACAACAGGATACCTCCATTTCTCCTTTAAGCTTTTTGATCTTGTTATACTTTTTAATTCTACATATGTTATAACCCCAACTATATATTGTTATCATGTTTGCTTTAAACAGCCAAATACCTTTTAAACATTTTAAACTATTTTTAAGTCTTTTTATTTGCCCACATAATTACACTTCAGTTCTCTTCATTCAGTTTCATAGATCCGGATTTCCATATGGTTTCATTTTCTCTGTCTGAAGGACTTGCTTCAACATATTTTTGACTGGTGGTAATAAAGTTTTTGTCAGTTATATGTCTAAAAATGTCTTTGTGTCTTTGCCTTCATTTTTAAAACATATTTTCTCTGAGCATAGAGTTGTAGATTCACAGTTTTTTTCTTTGAACAACATCCATAAAAAGATACTGATCTAATTTCTTTTTGCTTGCATTGTTTCCAGTGAGAATTTTGCTGTCATCTTTAACGTGTCGCTTTTCTCTTACTGTTTTTAAGATTTCCTCTTTATCACTGGTTTTAAGCAATTTGATTATGATGTAGTTTGATGTAGTTGGCTTCATGTTTTTATGCTTGAAATCTGTTGAGCCTCTTGGATCTGTGGGCTTAGAGTTTTTTATCAAATTTGAAAAAGATTTGGTCACTACGTCTTCAAATAATTTTTCTTTTACTCCTTTCCTTTGAAGGCTCTGATGACATGTATATTAGACCACATGAAATGTACTACAACTCACTGAAGTTTGTGTTCTTATCTAGAATTCTGTCTTCTGTGTTTTTAATATTGTTTTTATCTGTTTATTTATTTTATTTTATTTTATTTTATTTTTTGAGACAGAGTCTTGCTCTGTCACCCAGGCTAGAATGCAGTGGCGCAATCTCAGCTAACTGCAACCTCTGCCTCCCAGGTTCAAGCGATTCTCCTGCCTCAGCCTCCCGAGTAGCTGGGACTACAGGCACGTACCAGTATGCCCAGCTAATTTTTTGTATTTTTAATAGAGACGGGTTTTCACCATGTTAGCCAGGATGGTCTCGATCTCCTGACCTCGTGATCCGCCTCCTTGGCCTCCCAGAGTGCTCAGATTACAGGCATGAACCACCATGCTCAGCCTTTTTTTAATCTCTATTTAATGTGTTCAATCTTACTCTCTATTTTTTGTACACATGTAACACACTTATAATTCAATCTTTAAGTTCTTGTCTGCTAATTCCATTATCTGAGTCATTTCTGGGTTGGTTTACACTGATTTATTTGTTTTCCTCATTATGGATTATATTTTCATGCCTCCTTGCAAAGTAGATTGGATGCCAGAAATTATGTATTTTACCTTATTAGATGTTGGATCTTCCTATTTCTATAAATATTCTTGAACTCTTTTTCTGGAAAACAGTTACATCATTTAGAAACCATTTAGTCATTTGTCTCTTGCTTTTAAGCCTTGTTAGCCTTTATCAAAGCAACACTTAGTCTAGGCTTAATTTTGCTCTACCAATGAGGCAAAATTTTTTTGAGCAGTCTAGCTAATTCACCATGAATTTTCCACTCTGCTTTTGGTAAAAGTAACTATTTCTGGCTTTGTGCTAGCTCCCGGGTTTATTCCCTCTAATCCTTTTGAGTTGTTTTTTTCTTGGCCTTGGGTAGTTTTCTCATATAAATATACTGATCAGTACTCAGGTGAGAACTCAAGTTGGCCAAGGCTCTAAAGCTTCTTTCTATGAAGCTCATTCTTGTCACATACCCAGCCCTGAAAACTCTAGCCACCTTTACCTCCCTACACTCCCAACTCAGTTTGCTCATATCAGGGAGATCATTAAGTCTTTCCTGTGTTTTCTGTCCTGGCATTGAGGCCCAATAAGTCTTTCCAGGTAGTATGGTAGTCCAGTTGTAAACCTCATCTCATTTGTTTCCTGTCTCTCAAAGATCACTGTTTTTAGCTGCAGAATCTCCAATGTCTTAGAAACCCATCATTTTTGTATAATTTAAAAAATTTTCCTTTTAGTCATGAAGTTATATCTTGTCCATATGACTTCATTACAGCCAGAAGCAGAAGTGGGTTTACTACATGTGATTTTTCTCAAATACTTTAAATTCTAAAGGCAAATTTCAAACAATACTAGTAAATTACTTTTTAACCCTAAATATTCCCTTAGTAATAAAGTTCAAAACTGATGTTTTATTAAGAATACCTGCTTTCTTTTAGAAGACCATTGTAGTTGGTTTTAACTACTGTAGTAGTACAAAACCTGACAGTTCTTATTCACCCTCTATTGTTGTCAAGTTTAATTTACAAATGACACTGAATTTTGGGAGTTTTGCTTTTATCTGAGGCTTCTATCAGAGGTTTAAAAAAAGGAAAAAAAAAAGCCAAAATCTTCCATGCTTTTTTGCTTCTCATTTTCAGCCTTGTAAGGTCATCCGCAATTTAAAGAATTTAATCAACACATTTTCAGTTTTCTTTCCCCTTTTTATTGAAGGAGAAACTGAAGCAAAACAGAGTTCCTCAGCCAAGAAGAAGCAGAGCTGGCATTCAAGCCTGTTATCCTATTTTTGTTTCTCAGTAAGATATCAGATTTTTATATTCTTTTACATTTGATTGTTTAGGACTTGAGGTCAAATTTTTACTAAATCCACTGACCATGTTAACTTATGTTAGTGTGAAGTAGAAGTATAAAATAATCCTTATACAATTGCAGAATTTTAAGGAAGTCAAACTCATTTTATTCAATTATTTATTTTACAGGTGGAGAAATAAAATTTAGTTGAATTGCTCCAAGCCAACTAGCTAGATAGGACCAAACTGACTTACTATTATACAAATTATTTTAGATATTTTAAATAAAAATGTTCTATGGCCAAATTAAAAACAAGCTACCATTTGGATTAAAATATGTTTATTTTATTTCTTTCTGCTTGCCTTATTTTTCTAAAATGGTTATTTGAAAAGACCTTTATCTCACTCAATTTCATTCTTCTGACTTTTACTCCACTTAACCAAAATAGCAGATTAGTAACATAAGTAAAGAGATTTGTATTGTTTTCATCATCTTATCACCTATAAATAAACAATTCTGCTAGTGCAAGAAAAAAATAAAGTGAATACTCAATTAACTGCAGTAATGAGTAAGTCATAGATAAAACATCATTAGAACTATTCAAGTCCAATCTTGCTACTCAAAAAAGTGTGATGCAAGAATCAGTTGCATAGGTATTAGGTGGGAGCTTGTTAGAAATGCAGACTCTTAGGCCCAGCTCCAGATCTGCTTGCTCAGAATTTGCATTCTAACAAAATTCCCAGGTGATTTGTGGGCACAGTAAAGTCTGAGAAGCATTGCTCATCCTGGTTTTGCAGCTGTGTCCTTCTTCTGTTCCTTTATCTCCCCAGTAAAAAGCTATATAATCTGGGTAATTATCCTTGATTAGCAACCACTACAGGAGGTAGGAGAGGGGACATTAAAGCTTAAACGCCAAATTAAACTGACTTCAAACTGAGAAATGTCACCTGCTTGATTCCGTAGCACCCTCTACCCAGCTCTTTCAGAATATCTGAAACTAGTTTATTCTCTGAGCAATCGAGTTGTCTGTATCTAAAAATATTTTGTGATTTTCTTTGTGCTTTCATGTTCTTCCTATTTCTACAGATTTTTTCCTTTAAAATCTTTCATTTAAAAATCTGTAGAATTTAAACAATATAATCAAAAAAATCATAGATGGTGAACTATCTTACTATTTGTAGTTAAGTTTCTAAAGATTGTGAAATGAACTACATGAATTAGAATGTACTTGGATTGGAGTTACACATGTTTCAGATATGATAAAAATCAACACTTTTGAAATAAAATCAAAGAGCAAATAAATGGTGTGCTTGAGAGACAATATAACATGCTGAGATAATTTTGTAATGAACTTTTCTTGCTTTGATCAGATGAATTCAAACATCAAATTATCCACATTAACTTACTGACAGAAAGCATAAATAGAAATAATATCTTATTGAGTTTCTATGTGATTCACATACTAAGTGATGAGATCTATAAAGGCATGGTGGTTTGGTATAAGTATTAGAGTCATCGGTTCTAGACTGGTTTGTTCTCAATGAGAAGAAAAAGGCCTTCTCTGCATTGTGAATTTAAATATTTTCCCATTCCACAAGACTGGGAGCTCTAACATGGTTCACAGGAACTAGAAATTAAGCTCAGCTCAGTCCCAGGAACAGATTACAATTCATATATTCTAAGGAATGATTGAAGAAATGCTATCTGTGGTATTTGAGTCCTGTACTGTTTGCAGACAGCACCATCTGTTACTATTGCTGACCTTCCATTTTTTGTCCCAAAATTTCAACCACTAAAGTTACTAAAAAGTTAGAAAATAAATAAACATATAGCACTATCTCTAAAGAGCTACATTGAAATACATATATTGGAGCTAGTTCTCTATCCCTCTATTGCAATAGCATTACATTCTGGCTACACTTTACAATTGTTTGGAAACTCCAACTGCACAATTGTTCAAACCTAAAAACATGTCTAGGCCTTATGCCAAAGTAGTTCTACCAAAATTTATATACTTACATGTTGTCATATATTGGATTATGCTTTATATTCCTTGATCCCTAAGTGGGTGCAAACCAATCCATAAACTTCGAGCAAGCCAGGTTCCCAACACAAATCACAGGAATCAGTCAATGGGGAGGAATGTGATAATTATGTGGGCAAGTAGAGATAGTCGGACACGGGAGGTTTGTTACCTTGCTCTGGCTTTATTTCTGTTTGTTTTCCACATCTATTTTGTTTCTCACTTTAGGAGAGAAATACTGTTTAATGTCAGTAGTCTAGTGCTTAACAATTTAGTAATATATAGTGGTACCTAAGCTAATGTTGAGGCCTGTAAAAACCCAAATCACTAGCCGTGATATTCTCCATCTGCTCCCACAGCGGTCTCATATTTAGGCAGTTCTTTGCTTTCTGTGGTTTTATGTGTTTTTTTCTTATCTCTTACTATGTGTCCTTTCTACACCTAATTCTAATAGTATTGGTCCATCTTACCAACAGGAAATTAATTCATTGAATCTCAAGTGGAGTGGCGTAGTCCTCTTAGTGAAGCTCCATCTATGACTTCAGAGGCTCCAATTTTACTTCAGAGGAACTTTTTGCAGCGTTTTGTTAAAACATGAGCTGTACAACTCCAGTGGACTATATCAGTCCAGATAGGATAGGTTATGCTGCAGCAGTGTATTAGTCCGTTTTCATGCTGCTGATAAAGACATGCCTAAGAATGGGCAATTTACAAAAGAAAGAAGTTTATTGGACTTACAGTTCCACGTGACGAGGGAGGCCTCACAATCATGGCAGAAAGTAAAAGGCAGGTCTCATATGGCAGCAGACAAGAGAAAAGAGCTTGTGTGGGGAACGTCCCCTTTTTAAAATCATCAGATCTTGTGAGACTTATTCACCATCAGGAGAATAGAACAGCATGGGAAGGACCTGCCCCCCTGATTCAATTACCTCCCACTTGGTCCCTCCCATGACATGGGAATTCAAGAAGAGAGTTGGGTGGGGACATGGCCAAACCATATCAAGTAACAAATAATCCCTGAGTCTCAGAGGCTTAGTAACAAAAGTTTAGTCCTCACTCACCTTACATGTTCAATCCAGGGCAGCTATGAATCTAAGTAGTTTTTATCTGAAGATTCAGGAAGATATTGTTGCTTCTAGCAGAAACACTAACAGTCAATTTATTTTTTTCCCTTTTCCTTGGAAGAAGAAAAACAAAATGATAAACTCTGTATTGACCTATGTGATATGTATCATTTAAACTCATATTCCATTAATCAAGTCATACTGGCACATACGACATCAATAGGTTAAGGAAGCTATGATTTGTCTTTTTCAACCAGAAAGGAAAGTGAGTATTTATGCATAATAATACCGTCTACCATAAAGGCATTGTGGCAAATAAAATTTTATCCACCTCATTAAATTATGTGTAACATTATGCTTTTTTGTTCTTGTTTATTCATATTTATTTCCTCACAAAACAGATTCCTTTAGCCAAGAAAGTAATTTTATTAATTTTATTTCCTTAGCTTTTGATTAGACCCTGTCATATAGCAGGCATTTGACAGTTGTTTACTGAATGAATTAAAGATAAACATTATTAAATTATTATTAAATGATATTTAATCAGTAAACATAAATGATATTTAATATTAAACATAGTAAATATCTAGAGCTTGCTGAACATTGATGTTTCTATAATAAAACCATATGATTCTTAGGTACAAGCACCTCTGACATAAATAACCATGCACTCAGATTATATTCTGACATGATCTGCCAAACACATCTTACCGTCAGGTATGTGACAGAGCCTGTATCACAATCATTAATGAAGCTCTTGAAAAGTTTGTCAGGAGAATAATAAAGTTTTGACTTCTGTGCATTCTGTGCATGTTTATTTTAAAACATTCTGTGCATGTTTATTTTAAAAAATGGATGGAGGGAGTTTGTTGGCCTTGCATTTTTTATTAGTAAAATAAAGTGTGTCACAGGCCCAAAGGAATTTGAAATATTTCTGAAGAGACACTGAATTGTGTAGGACACCACAGATGAGGCTCCCTTTTGTCTTCTCAAAAATAAATGTGCACAGTTCATCTTCTTATAGGATTAGTTACTGTAGACTTCATTATATGGAATAAATCTGTATCACATAAGAGGGGAAAACATCTGAAATAATAAATGCTTTTAAAATGTTGGGTTATTTATTTTATGATAACATATCATCATAATAAACGATATTATTTTACCTTGTGACATTCTATCCCAATACAGAAAGACAGGGATGAAAAAGGTAATTTTCTATAAAATGTTGTAAGTGCTTGTTAAACCAATACTGCTTTGCATTTTAGATAGTATTGTATAAAGAGATGACGAGATTAAAAAAATTACAACAGACAATATTAAATATTTACAATATTAAAAACTTGTTTTCTATATTGATATAAATATTAATTAGGTAGAAATGATACATGTTGAAATGAAAGAATTTGAATTAATTATGTGAAATGAAATGCTTAAGTAAAAGAGTGTCTTACATTGAGACATAATCAAAGTCAAAGCCTTAAGTAAACAAAAACAGAAAAGGGGGTAGATCACCCACCTGCTCAATGATGCCTGAAATTGAGCTGTGGAAACATAATTCCTTTCCCTTAAATTTTTAAATTCCTGTAAAAATGACTCTGCAAAATAATAAAAATTGTGTATCTTTAAAGTTGCAGATGACTTGAAAGGTAGAGACAGAATGTCATCATACCCACACTCAGGTTTTCTAAAATATAGATGAATCATGTTGGTGGGAACCTGATCAGTCAGAAACTAAGCAACCAGTGCTACTATTTAAAAGCTGTCAGGCCAGGCATTGCGGCTCATGCCTGTAATCCCAGCATTTTGGGTGGCCACTGCTGGAGGATTGCTTGAGTCCAGTAGTTTGAGAACAGCCTGAGCAACATGGGGAGACCCTGCCTTCACAAAAAAATAAAAATTAGGGCCAGGCATGGTAGCTCATGCCTATAAACCCAGCACTTTGGGAGGCCAAGGCAGGCAGATCACCTGAGGTCAGGAGTTCGAGACCAGCCTGGCCAACATGGTGAAATCCTGTCTCTACTAAACATACAAAAATTAGTCTGGTGTGGTGGGAGGCACCTGTAGTCTCAGTTACTCGGGAGGCTGAGAAAGGAGATTTGCTTGAACCCAGGAGGTGAATGTTGCAGTTAGCCGAGATTACACCATTGGACTCCAGCCTGGGCAACAAAGAGAGAAACTCCATCTCAAAAAAATGAATGAATACATAAACAAATAAATAAAATAAATCAAAATTATCTGGGTGTAGTGGTGCACACCTGTGATACGAGCTACTAGGAAGGCTGAGGTGGGAGGATCACTGGAACCCCAGAGGTTGAGGTTGCAGTGAGCTGTGATTGTGCTGCTGCACTTTAGCCTGGGCAACACAGTGAGACCCTGTCTCAAATATATATATATATATATATATAATATATATATATATATATATATATCTGTGTGTGTGTGTGTGTGTGTATTATATATGTATTTAAAGTATGTGCATATAAATACATATATAAACAAATACATAGGTGTATATATAAATACATATGTATATATAAATACATATATATTATAATAATTACGTATATTTATGTATTTTAAATACATATATAATATGTGTGTATATATATATAAGCTGTCAATACCTCCTCAATTTTAGGGTAGACAGTGGGTCATCTTAAAGTGGAGAAGAAGCACTTACATCTATTTTTCTTAGTGATGTGACTTTAGGATGATGACTTTGTAGTTGCTATTTTTTTTTCTTACAAAACCTGTCTCTTTAATCTTCTTGTCAGGAAATCTTCAAAGTCTTCTGAAAAGAATAGATAAAAATTAGCATAATACCTGAGGAGACTTGAAGGAAAATGGGTATGAGAATCATTGTCTTTTATGGTTGAGTTTTATTATAATCGCTCTTATGGTCTGAGCTTGTGCTTCCTTAAAAATACAAAGGACACTAGATACTCCCCAAGAAAACTCACCATGATGACTGGGGTAGGAATCAGAGCCAAGAATGACAGTGGTAGGGAGAGCTGGGCTGGCACAACATATGACCAAGATTAGAGGCCACTTTGGATCTAGCACCCATCATAAGGAGTGTAGATAGAGCTCACAATGTGATGAGTCCTTAGGAGCCCACATGTAAAACACTGTTAGGAATAAGATGGTAGGACTTGGGAGAAGACGAGATTTCCTCCCTGGAAACACCACATTAACCTGCTTCACAAATCTGGAGCAACAAGGAAACAGGAGAAAGTTGCACAGTGAGTGCCAAGTTGAGTTTCCTTTATGATTTTTACTAGTAGTAGTATCATTGTAAAATGCACATACAGGAAATTATACAAAATAATTTAAGAAACATTTGAGTATCTATCTCATAATTTTGACAAACATTAATGTTATGCCAGACTTTCTTCAAATTCTTTCTTTTTAACCTTAAGATATATTTGAAATTTCTTCTATACTCCTCCCTGGCCATATTTCCTTCATTAATTGTTTTTTTTTTCCTTTCTGATGTTAAATTAATTTCATTGCTTTATTTTTTCCTCCATCTTTATTGGTGTATAATTGATAACTTCCACTGTTAACCAGAATTTGATATTTATTATTCTTGTATATAATATATTCACTTTATTATATAGATCCAAAAATAATACATTTTATTTATTTTTAAATGATGTATAAATGCATAAAATGTATAAATGATATCAAATTGATATACTCATCAGTAATATTTTTTCAATATTTTTCTTGTGGTTTTTGTTTGTTTGTTGTTTGTTTGTTTGTTTGTCATCATATTTGAGATGGAGTCTGGAGTCTCACTCTGTTACCCAGGTTGGAGTGCAGTGGCAGTATTATAGATAACTGCATCCTTGAACTCCTGAACTCAATCAATCCTCCTGCTTTAGCCTCTTGAATAGCTAAGACTACAGATGCATGCCATCCCACCCAGCTATTTTTTTCTATTTTTAATTTTTTTGTATAGTAAGAGGTAGGTCTTACTATATTGCCCAGGCTGGTCTCGAATTTATGGCCTCAGGCAGTCCTATCACATCATCCACCCAAAAAACTTGGATTACAGACAGAGCCACCACTCCCAGTTTGTCCTTGTTGATAGATGAAACTGTAAAATTTTCTGTTATATCCTTATACTCATTTAGTTCTTTGTTCTTTGTTGATGGACATTTAAGATGTTACTAAATTTTTCCTTTTAGGCGTAAGAGCTGTTAAAACATATGGGTGAGGAGGATGGACTCCGGGACCAGACTATCTGCTTTAAAATCTGTTCTACCACTTATCAGCTCTATGAACATGGCAAATTTCTTCCTCTTTTGTGTCTCAAGTTCTTCATCAGTAAAGGAGGATAAAATCAGGATCTACTTCAGCGGGTTATTGTGAAGCTGAAAAGAGTTAATACAGGTAATACTGTAGGATGGGTGCTGGATAATAATATCTTACATATCATAAAATGATTTAAAAAATCATTCTCGTACATATGTCTTATACAAAAATGTGAGACTTTCTCTAGAATGCATTTCTAGGAGTTAAAGTTTGGGTCTTAGATCATGTACACCTCCAACTTTATGAGATACTGCAAAATTTATTTCCAGAGGAAATGTATACTTCCTTCAGCAACGAATGAGGATAATTATTTCTTCACTTCCTTTCCAATATAAGACATTTTAAAAAAATGTTTCCCAATTTGATGAATATGAAATCACATTTTACTGTGGTCTTATTTTTCATTTCTCTAGTTTCTAGAAAGATTGAGCAGCTTTTCATCTGTTTATGAGCTACTTGAGTTTCTCCTTTAGCAGTTTGCCTGTTCCTACCCTTTTTGGTTGTTGTTTTTGTTTTAATTAGACTCTTTTTCTTTATCTTATTGATTCATATTTTCCAAATACTAGTAATGACTAGACTTCTCTTTTAACATTTTATAAGGTCACTTTCAGTAGTAAAGTTTTAAATTTTCATGTAGTCAAAGTTATCCATCCTTTTTATTGGAGATTACACATTTTATGTTTGTTTAACAAATTCATTTGACCTGGAGTCCTAAAAATAAGCTACTACCCTTACTTCCAGAAGTGATAAAAGTTGATTTTTATATTAAAATACTTACCCACTTGGAATTTATTTTTGTATATGAAATAACATAGAAAAATAAGATCATTTTGTTTCATATGAATTACTGATTTTTCTAGCACTATTTATAAAATAGTTCATCATTTTACTTTTGTTAAAAATGCCAATTATCAAATATCTGTATTCTGTTTCATTAATTATTTGCCTCCCTGAAACGCAGACTTTAAAATAGTATGGTTATAAATGTAATGTTTTGTTATAATTAGTTATAATGATAACCACACCGTTTTAAATACTACATCTTTAAAATAATGACTTTTTCTGATTGGTTTATGTCTTGGTTTGTCAGGCTGTTATAACAAAACATCATAAAACTGGGTGGCTTACAAGCAACAGAAATTTGTCATTTTGAAGCCTGGGAAGTTCAAGTTCAAGACACCAGCAGATTTTGTTTCTGATGAGAGCTCATTTCCTCATTTATAGAATGGTGCTTTCTTGGGAGTATCCTCACACAGTGGAAGGGGTTAAAAGCTCCCTCATGTGTTTTTTTGTTTTTTTTTTTCTGAAGGCACCAATCCAATCACCTCCCAAAGGCCCCACTTCTTAATACTATCTCCTTTGGGGTTAGGATTTCCACAGATGAATGTGGGGGAACACAACATTTTGACCGTAGCAGGTTAATATTCCTGTTTCTCTTTCCTTCTTAATTTTTTTTTTTAGCTTTTATTTTTTGGCCTTTTGTTCTTCAATATATGTTTTAAGTCAACCCATCAGGCTCCCAGAAAAGCTCTGCTGAGATTTAAATCAAGAATGCATTACATTTGTAGATTAATTCAGGTTGAATAGATGCCTTTCTAAACCATTTGGATTTCATTCTGTTAGATAAAGGTAACTGGTTCAGGATGATCATGATCTTATATGCATTTAGAATGATGACTCTTACAGAAAACTTGGAGTAGTAAAAGTCTGATAAAATTTCTTTTGTGGATCATGTTGACTGCCACCACAAAACAGGCAAAATTGCAAAGAAGTCTAATTTGTTCTTATTCCTCTCACAAGCCTCTTCCTGAATTCTTCCTTACTTTCCTCGTCGTCACACAAACATACATATTATACACAGTTAATATTTATGGGTAAATATGGATAAATACAGGTAAAAATGATTACTATTTATGGAGCAAACATTGTGTTGAAGTCACCTTGCACTGTTAACAAGAATTCTGGAAAGAAGTATAATTAAGCACTTATCAGGCTTCACTTTGACCCACTTCCTGTAACCAAAAGTTATGTAGAGCTAGATACTGACATTTGCGTTCCCTTTGTTTCTATAGATGGGATTTCTGACTTTAGAATCATAAAGTTTGTGTTTAACATAGATAGGAATTCTAACATTAAAATCATAGGTCTTTTGTTTAAGAATTGCTTAAGATGCTTTTCCAGATTCCAAACTCCAATGAACTAGTTGATGCCAACTGGTTTAAAGATCCCCACTGAGAAACAGAATCATCATAATACAGTTTCTTCATCTCCCTGTCCCATCACTTTACCCTGTACTCTTTGACCAATGAACAATCTACACATTTGCCCTCTAAAACCCTGAAAACCCCCTAGCCCCAAACTCCTCAGGAAGATGGATTTAAAGTTTTCTCCCCTCTCCTCATTTGGTGGCCATAAGGTTAAACCTGTTTCTCTGTTGCATTGCGTATTTACTTTCCTTGTGTGTCAGGCAACAGACCTATTACAGTCACAATGTTAAAATCTTTACATGAATTATTTCACGTACTTCCTCCCATAAAGTAGACAGAACTAAATTTAGAGGTGAACCAGCCAGGTAAATGCATTGATTATCGATCATAAGAAGGGCACTCATACTGATTGGAAAAAAATGGGGTTATAGTTTCAGTTAACTCAAATGTCCATACCCTTTCTCCACATGTTACAGGAAAGGGGTCCAGATCTGGATCTCTAGAGAAGGTTCGTGGAACTCGCACAAGAAAGAATTCAGGACGAGTCTATGAAGCAAAGTGAAAACAAGTTTATTAAGACAGTAAGGAAATAAAAGAATGGCTACTCCATAGACAGAGCAATCCCAAAGGCTGCTGGTTGCCCATTTTTATGGTTATTTCTTAATAATACTTTAAACAAGGGGTGGCTTATTCATGCCTCCCCTTTCTAGACTACGTAGAGTAACTTCCTGATGTTGCTATGGCATTTGTAAACTGTCACGGCGCTGGTGAGAGTATAGCACTTAGGATGACCAGAAGTCATTTTTTGTGGCCATCTTAGTTTTGGTAGTGCAATACCAGCTTCTTCACTGCGAACTTTTTGTCGCAAGGTCTTCATGACCTGTTCTTGTGCTGGCCTCCTATCTCATCCTGTAAGTTAGAATGCCTTAACTATCTGGGAATGCAGGCCAGTAGATCTCAGCCTCATTTTACCCAGCTCTTATTCAAGATGGAGTTGCTCTGGTTCACATGCCTCTGACATTTCACCCCTCCTATTTATTTATTTATGAGATGGAGTTTCACTTTTGTTGCCCAGGCTGGGGTGCAATGGTGCGATCTCAGCTCACTGCAACCTCCACCTCCCAGGTTCAAGACTGTCTGCCTCAGCCTCCTGAGTAACTGGGATTACAGCACCTGCCACATGCCCAGCTAATTTTTGTATTTTTAGTAGAGATAGCCTGATCATGTTGGTCAGGCTAGTCTCGAACTCCTGACTTCAGGTGATCCTACCACCTCAGCCACCCAAAGTGCTGGGATTACAGGCATGAGTCACCACTCCCACCTTCACCCCCTACCCTTTTATAAGAGAACTGTTAATGCTAGGGGTTGCAGAGAAATAAAATTCCATTCTGTAACTACTTTATGCTGAAAAGGGGCAATGATAATTCTGCTTAACTATTAGGGTCTGTTGTTTTCAGGGTAGTAGGGAGCTTAGTCAGAAAATATTGGTATCGTGAGGAACATTCATAACTCCCAGTTCAGATGAAAGATGGTATTGGGAAGATTAATAAGTGTTCAATTTAAGAAAACACTCAGTATGTTTGTCCTGCATTCCTACACGAAGAGTGCAACAGCAATATATTCCACAAGAGTAAACAAAATAGGTAAAATTATTCCAAGTAAACTAAATTAGAAGGCTTTCCACAAACTGAGCATCTATTGGAATCAAGCTGATATGAGATTGCTAGCAGATTCCAATATGCCCAAGATTAGAACGTTGATCCAGATTTTTACATTACACATCACTCTTATTTCTTCTGAAGAGCAACCGGAAATTGCTGGTTGGTTTACAGGAATAAGCAGGGTTAGCCTAAAATGCAGAAACAAACTTAAAAACAAATAAGGAGACGAGAATATAATAACAAGTATACCATAGTTTTTGAAACATAATTTATCTCTCTAGTTTTCCATTTATACTAAAGACAAATCATGGTAGAACAGATTTGTTTTATTAAAATTGGCCTAATTATTTGTAAAAAGTACAGTAAGAATGATATTACATAAGCATTTTTGAAATTGGCTTTGATGGAACTCTTCCATAGAAAGAATCTTAGATAAGGCTTGCTTTCTTTCTTTCTTTCTTTCTTTCTTTCTTTCTTTCTTTCTTTCTTTCTTTCCTTTTTCTTTTTCTCCCTTTCTTTCTTTTTCTTTCTTTTTTTTCTTTTTCTCTTTCTTTTTTTTTCTTTCTTTCTTTCCTTCTCTTTCTCTTTCTTTCTTTTCTTTTATTTTCTTTTCTTTTTGAGATAGAGTCTCACACTGTGGCCCAAGCTGGAGTGCAATGGCATGATCTCCATGCTCACAGCAATCCGCCTCCCTGATTCAAGTGATTCTCCTGCCTCAGCCTCCTGAATAGCTAGAACTACAGGCATCTGCCACCATGTCCAGCTAATTTTTTGTATTTTTAGTAGAGATGAAGTTTCACTATGTTAGCCAGGCTGGTCTTCAACTCCTGACCTCATGATCAGCCCACCTTGGCCTCCCAAAGTGCTGGGACTACAAGTGTAAGCCACCATGCCTGGCCAGATAAGACTATTTTTTAGAACTGAGCCCTGCTGTGGGGTTGTACCCTCAAATATCTATGAGTTGGGAAAATTCATCTCCTCTTGGGGTACCAAGATAACTTGGGGCTCCTAGACCTGTTAGAAACTGACATTCTTTACTTATCACTGGTCAGAAACTCTGTACAGGGATTGCGTAGGCAAGGTATAAGGCCAGTTCTCCAAAGGGCTTTTATTGTCTTTATAAGTGAAGTTTGATTCCTTAAAAGAAAGAACACCATTCAAGGCAAAGCCTTGGTAAAATATACAGGTTTTTCAACTATATCCCGTTATCACAGCAAACAGATTCTTATTGGACTTATGCAAATAACTACATTATGATAAGTTAAAAATACTCACAAAGAGTTGCCAGTTTTTGGAGAAATTAGTTAGAAAGAAACATATCCAAATTTTGTTTACAGGAGTATATTTTATCCAATTGCTAAAAGCTGTACATACCTCAAAATAAGTTTTCTAGACTC
>CAUYLG010020324.1:0-20889 GCA_963573385.1 Cacajao melanocephalus
ACCCCTATATTTAGTGCTCATGTGGTGCATTGTCTTTGTCTTGTCAAGCATGCCTTGTTTGTTGTTACTAACCCCTTAGGAAAAGGTAGATTTAGAACCTAAGATAAGTGGAAACTTAGTGTGTATCAGAAAAGAACAAAGTTGTTCTTTAAAGAATGGATAAGGGACTTGATGAACTTAGATAATGAAAAAACCTCCTGCTTAGTTTAATTAGGTATCTGCTCTTTCTATTCACCTTTCATCTTTATAGAACCATGCATTTTGTTGTCGTAAGCAACTTCTTAAGCAAATGTGTATAAACTGACCCTGCACGAAATAAAGTCGTTGGTGAGGCATAGACTTCTCAACCCTCCAGACCCTCTCTGTCTATCTTTATTTCCCACGCACCCCCCTATCTAGGTTGGAACCCTCTTGCTGGACAAGAGCTCTGAGCAGACGTGCTCCCGAGATGTGCCACTACGCCTGGCTAATTTTGTACTTTTAGTAGAGACAGGGTTTCTCCGTGTTGGTCAGACTGGTCTCAAACTCCCGACCTCAGGTGATCTCCCTGCTTCAGTCTCCCAAAGTGCTGGGATTACAGGTGCAACCCAGTGCACCTGGCCGAGAAAAGTATTCTTGTCCTTGTACCCAAAAGCTGAACAGGTATAGGTAATATCAGATCTGGATCCGGAATTAGAGCTGTTTTTTGTTTTTTGAGACGGAGTCTTGCTCTTACTGCCACGCAGGAGTGCAGTGGCCCGATCTCGGCTCACTGCAACCTCCACCTCCCAGATCAAGCGATTCTCCTGCCTCAGGCTCCTGATTAGCTGGGATTACCAGGTGCCTGCCAGCAGGCCCAGCTGTTTTGTATTTGTAGTAGAGATGGGGTTTCACCATGTTGGCCAAGCTGGTCTTGAACTCCTGACTTCGTGATCCGTCCACCTCAGCCTCCCAAAGTGCTGGGATTATAGGCGTGAGCCATCACACCTAGCCATTAGAGGCTGTTTTTTTTTTTTTTAAGTTCTTGTTATTTTTTTATTTTAAAAATAAAACAATCTGCCTTTGTTGCCCTGGCTGGAGTGCTTTGGTGCAATCTTGGCTCACTGCAACCTCCACCTCCCGGGTTCAAGTGATTCTTCTGCCTCAGGCTCTCGTAGCTGGGATTACAGGTGCCCACCACCATGCCTGGCTATTTTTTTTAGTTTTAGTAGAGATGGGGTTTCACCGTGTTGGTCAGGCTGGTCTTGAACTTCTTATTCAGGCGATCCGCCCACCCTGGTCTTGCAAAGTGCTGGGATTATAGGCATGAGCCTCCGAGTCCAGCCAGCTGTTTCATTTTTTATTCTGCCCACCCCCCGCCACACACAAACACACAGAGTCAGCCTGAGTGTCCTCTGCTTGAATAACTTTGAAGCATCATCTCAGGGCCACTGCAGACCCTCTCACTAGCACCCAGGAGTCTGAGGCATTTGGGGATGTCCTGTGCAGACTGTGGGGTCAGGCTGACAACAGAGTCCAATCTTCCTCTCCTCTCAGAGTAAGAAGAGTGAATAATCCAGGGCTTGTTTCTCCCCTCACAGAAGGAATCTCCTTATTTGATGTCCAAATGGGAGTTGCTCTTGTTTCCTGATGCTTGTATGAAGAGCAAGTAGAAGGTCTGGAGGCTTACACTGATAGGTAAACAAATTGCTTTCATTTTTTTTTCACCATTAGAAGAACAGGTGAAACAGTCATGGAGTCTGCTATTCAGGAATTTTTATTCTAGAGGCAGTGAATAAATGATTGAATTAAGAGTAATGTGTTCAGAACAAAGAAGGGACTTGGAGAAGACTTGGGCTTCATTTGGGACACTGGTCTTATGTTGTTATTGTGAGTTCTGATGTCACCACCTGAAGGGTCATCATAGAAGAGTTGTTATTATAATTATTTATTGCTTTTCCTTTGTTAAGAATAAATAGTTTTGCTGGGCGTGGTGGCTCACACCTGTAATACCAGCACTTTGGGAGGCCAAGGTGGGTGGATCAAAAGTCAGAAGTTCGAGACTAGTCTGGCCAATAGTGAAACTCTGTCTCAAGTAAAAATACAAAAAAATTAGCCAGGTGTGATTGTGTGCACCTGTAATCCCAGCTACTTGGGAGGCTGAAGCAGTAGAATCGCATCAACCTGGGAGACAGAGGTTGCCGTAAGCCAAAATCGCGCCATTGCACTCCAGCCCCAGTGACAATGAGAGACTCTGTCTCAAAATAAATAAATAAATGAATAAATAAATAGTTTCTAATATGGTTTTTCTAGAAAGACCTAAATGTTTTGGTTAAATCGGTTGTTAGTGTATCATGCAAAACAGAGATGAGTTTTAAGCCATTAAAATCAGAAAAATTCTGGGAGTCAAGTTCTTGTTGGTTCAGCTTAGAAAAGATAGAACACAAAATAAGCCAGCAGCGTAGAGATGAGAAGCTGAGGGCCAGCTCCCTGCCTCAGCCCTGTCTAGACCTACCGTCTTCTGAGCCTTGTCTAGGTCTGGCCCCACTCTGAAGTCTCCCCTCACAGAACTAATTAGAGGAGATCAGGTTCCTATGTGGCTACCCTTGGTGTCTCTTCAGAGCTGGAGATGACAATTTTTCCAAACCCAAATGCAAATAAATGGGAGCAAAGGACTATACATTTGGGCCTTAATTTCTTTCTCACTGGAACCAGTGCTCTAGAGACATTTCACAAACATCCTGTTTTACACGTCTGAGATCCAATAGTTGTTCCATAGTCATGAGAAAGCAAATAGAAACATAACAATTAAAAGTCTCTCTACTTACCCCTTCATTCTACATCCTTCCCATCTATCTGTATTTAGCTTTTATAGTGGTAGGGAAATAAGAAATAGAAAGCCTGGGCCGTTCTCTAAATTCTGCTGGGAATTATGAGACACTTAGTACCCATCTTTCAAAGCTTTTTGGGGCTTAACTCAGGCCATGTGAGTTTCCCAGCAAGCCCATGACAGCATTCTTGTGAGCACATAGTACAAGCTCGATAAACATTGTATTAATGCATGTGTACATGTTGTTCAAATGCAGATATAGACATTACTGCATTCTCCAGCCTTGTGTAAACTTTAAAAAGCCGGCAAAGCATGTGATCCTCTGAGACAGTGATTTGTAGTTTCATTGTAACAAAAAGTATTTGTGTTGCAATAAGGGTATTGGATGTAAGGGACTGTGTGCCATGGGTGCTTTCTCCGAGTGCTGGAGAGCAACATCAACATTAACAGGAAACTTTTGATAAGCCAATTTCTGGACCCTTTCAAAACCTGCAGATTCATGTTAGAGAGTGGCCCAAGATTCATGTTAGTTAGAGAGTGGCCCAGAAGACCAAATGACCTGTATGCACATTGAAGCTTCAAAAGCAATGGTCAGCAAATTGGTTCTCAGCCCAGGCTTCCACTTAGGATTATGTGACCAGTTTGAAGAAATACCATCACCTGTGTCTTCCCCTGCAGGTTCTGGTTTTTGATGATTAGATTCAGATTAGTATTTACTTTTCTTCCCACCAATATCACAGTAGTAATTATGGGACCATCTGTGCATTGGCCTCTGGATCCAATTTGTCTCATTACAGCTGAAACTAACTTTATTCATCGGGCTAAGGTGTTTTCTGCCAAATTTCTTCACTATAAAGTTAGTTATTTTTCTCTTTGTTATAAATGAGTATCTTGAAGAGATGAGTTTCCTAAATGAGGTGTATAAATTGTCCCATTTAATTCAAAAATTATATTTATTTTAAGGTTTGTGTGTGTGTGTGTGTGTGTGTGTGTGTGTTTTGTTTTTTGCTTATAGCTTGCTTTGAAGACCAATCTCACATTTGTTGACTGTAATAACAGCTTTTGAAACTGGAAGTTCGGAAAAAGGTCTCAGTTTTGTAGGTTTTTATTTTATTTTACCTTTATCTTATAAGCATATACTTTATTCTCTGTATTTTCAGAAAAAGAACAAGAATTAATATGTAACTAATACATTGCCTTAAAATTTTAAAATATAACATGACACATAGAATAAATAAAGCCTTTTTTTTTTTTTTTTTTTTTTGAGATACAGTCTTCCTCTGTCACCCAGGCTGGAGTGCAGTGGCATGCTCTCTGCTCACTGCAACTTTAACATCCCGGGTTCAAGCAGTTCTCCTATCTCAGCCTCCTGAGTAGCTGGGACAACAGGTACACACCACCATGCTTGGCTAATTTTTTATTTTTAGTAGAGATTTCACTATATTGGTCAGGCTGGTCTTGAATTTCTGACCCATCTCGGCCTCCCAGAGTGCTGGGGTTACAGGCGTGAGCCACTGCTTCTAGCCAAAGCAAAAAAAATTTTAACAACACCCAATTCAGTAACAATAGCTCTTAATTTAGTTTATATTATTCAGTGTTTTAGTCCTTACACTTTTTTGAGGAAACACAAGCATCCACAAACAGACTTATGATTTTTTATACAATTTAAAACATTTATACAGAAATGTTCTCTCTTACTTTTCGTGTATACATAGTTACCATTTCTATGTGTGTGTGCATAAAATGTAATTATCATTTGATCAGTTTTGTCTTGTTGCCCTGTTTATATTAATCCTCTCAGTTACAAAAACTGCTCTGGATGTTCTTTTACATTTATCTCTGTATGCTGGCTCTTTAAGTTTCTTTAAGATAAATTTCGAGTCAGATAAATTGGGGTAAAACACAAAGTTATACCATGTACTGAATATTTGACAAAATACTTTCTTTTCTTTTTTTTTTTTTTTTTGAGACCTAGTCTCACTGTGTCACCTAGGCTGGGGTGCAGTGGCGCGATCTCAACTCACTGCAACCTCTGCCTGCAACCTTTCCCTGTGTTGGCCAGGCTGATCTTGAACTCCTGACCTTGTGATCCACCTGCCTCAGCCTCCCAAAGTGCTGGGATTACAGGCATGAGCCACTGCATCTGGCCCAAAATATTTTCATTATTTCTCTCATAAATTATTTTGTGGCATTGTGCATTAATATATAAAAAATTGCTAGGATAAAATTTAGTATATAGTCAGTGTAGCCCAAGAAAGATTGTTACCAGGCATGGTGGCTCCTGCTTGTAAACTCAGTAATTTGGGACTCCAAAGCAGAGGATCACTTAAGGTAAGGAGTTCAAGACCAGCCTGGCGAACATGGTGAAATATCTCTGCTAGACAAAAAATACAGAAAATTAGCCAGGCTTTGTGGCATGTATCTGCAATCCCAGCTATTCAAAAGGCTGAGGCAGGAGAAGCGCTAAAACCTGGGAGGCAGAGGTTGCAGTGAGCCGAGATCACGCCACTGCACCCCATCCTGGGTGACAGATGACATTGTCTTAAAAAAAAAATTTTTTTTTTTTTTGCCATTCTTGCTATAATGCTATAAACCTGTAAATTCTATACAACTCTCAGTTTCTTATTCTCCATGATCTCTTACAGGCACATGCCTCTAATCCAACTACTCAAAAAGCTGAAGCAGAAGTATTGCTTGTACCCTGAAGGCAGAGGTTTCAGAGAGCCAAAATTGTGCTACTCCAGTGTGGGAAATAGGTGAGACTGTCTCAACAACAACAAAAATTCAGAAACATAGGCTCAACCCTGCATCTCTTGAATCAGAATCTGCATTTCGACAAGATCTCCTATTTATTGTTGCACACAATAGTTTGCCAAGTATGCTTCTAAGTCACTGACTTTTCCACCTGAGAATTATACACAGCTGATTCTGGATGCTTTAGCACTCAGGCTGAGGCGGGCGGATCACAAGGTCAAAAGATTGAGACCATCCTGGCCAACATGGTGAAACCCTGTCTCTACTAAAAATAACAAAAGTTAGCTGGGCATGGTGGCACGTGACTATAGTCCCAGTTACTTGGGAGGCTGAGGCAGGAGGATCTCTTGAACCTGGGAGGTGGAGGTTGCAGTGAGCTGAGATCACGCCACTGCATTCCAGCCTGGGTAACAGAGGGAGACTCCGTCTCAAAGAAAATTAATAAACTGGCACTCAAAAATGTATGTTCTTGTATTGATTTCTGTTTATATTTTATATATGCATGTCTACACTAGTTTTGTAGACCTTATATTCTATTTCCACAGATTAGAAAATACATTAAAAATATTACTTTGTTTAAATGTATCTTCTTTAATAACTCAGGTCACTCATAAGTCAGAACCAGTTCTCTGAACTTTCTTATTTCATCTTGGGTCAAATTATGCCCTTTTCCACAGGATCAATGTGTTACTTTTATTTCAAAAACTGTTGACATTCATGGATGTGGTCATAAAATTGTTTCTGGGCCAGGTGCGGTGGCTCATGCCTGTAATCCCAGCACTTTGGGAGGCCGAGGCGGGTGGATCACGAGGTCAAGAGATTGAGATCATCCTGGCCAACATGGTGAAACCCCATCTCTACTAAAAATTCAAAAATTAGCTGGGTGTGATGTTGCGTGCCTGTAGTCCTAACTTCTTGGGAGGCTGAGGCAGGAGAACTGCCTGAACCCAGGATGCGGAGGTTGCAGTGAGCTAAGATCATGCCACTGCACTCCAGCCTGGTGACAGAGCGAGACTCTCTCAAAATAATAATAAAAAAATTCTTGGAGGAGTAAAAAGAGCCTGAGCCCTGCTCAGCAGAATTTGTATAGAGATTTGATGTTCAAGAACTATACATACATTGTTTCTCAGTCAGAATAACTTGTCTTCAGAATACCTAATGTCTAACAACTAAAGGATTTTTTTCCTTTTTAGAATGTCTCTTTTGGGAGATAGTGCTTTGTCAGAATGAATTTCAGAGTCCTACTTTCAGGAAAAAATTGTAAATTTCTTGATGTAGAAAAAAAATATTCCTAGTGTTTCCATCACTCCCCCTTAGTTTTGATTCTTTCATACTTGAAAATAAAGCTCAGAGCTGGGCGTGGTGGTTTACGCCTGTAATCCAGCACTTTGGGAGGCCGAAATAAGCGAATTAGCTGAGGTCGGGAGTTTAAGACCAGCCTGACCAACATGGAGAAACCCCGTCTCTACTAAAAATACAAAATTAGCCAGGTGTGTTGCCTGTAATCCCAGCTACTGAGGAGGCTGAGGCAGGAGAATTGCTTGAACCTGGGAGGTGGAGGTTGTAGTGAACCAAGATTGTGCCATTGCACTCCATCTTGGACAACAAGAGCAAACCTCCATCTCAAAAAAAGAAAAGAAAATGAAGCTCAGAATTTCTAAACCTAAAATACTTCCTACAGCTGGGCGCTGTGGATCACACCTGTAATCGCAGCACTTGGGAGGCTGAGGCAGGTGGTTCACAAGGTCAGGAGTTCCAGATCAGCCTGGCCAATATGGTGAAACCCTGTCTCTATTAAAAGTACAAAAATTAGCCAGATGTGGTGTGTGGGCGCCTGTAATGTCAGCTACTCGGGAAGTGGAGGCAGGAGAATCACTTGAACCTGGGAGGCAGAGGTTGCAGCGAGCCAACATGATGCCACTGCACTCCACCCTGGGCGACAGAGTGAGACTTTGTCTCAAAAAAAAAAAAAAAAAAAAACTGACTATATATTCTTTTTTTTTTTTAAAGATGGGGTTTCACCGTGATGGCCAGGCTGGTCTTGAACTCCTGACCTCAGGTGATCTACCCACCTCGGCCTCCTAAAGTGCTAGGATTACAGGCGTGAGCCACCATGCCTGGCTACCTACATATACTAAAGAAGCTGGCAGGAAAAAATATTTTGGGAAATAATTCTTAAAAATCTTTTATAATGTTCCTTTTTCTCTACTGAGCACAGTACTAAATTAGTAATTACAGATCCTTCAGCATGAGTCATCTGACTTTTCTTTTTTTTTTCTGGAGACAGAGTGTTACTTTGTTGCCAGGCATCAGGCTGGAGTGCAGTGGCGGGATCTTGTCGGCTCACTGCAACCTCCGCCTCCTGGGTTCAAGCAGTTCTCCTGCCTCAGCCTCCTGAGTAGCTGGGCCTACAGGCTCGTGCCACCACAGCCGGCTAACTTTTGTATTTTTAGTAGAGATGGGGTTTCACCATGTTGGCCAGGATGGTCTTGATCTCTTGACCTCGTGAGCCGCCCACCTTGGCCTCCCAAAGTGGTGGGATTACAGGCATGAGCCACTGCACCTGGCCGAGTCATCTGACTTTTCATTAAAAAAGCAGGTCTTGCTGTATTTAAGCTGGACCTGGTGAAATTTTTGGAGGGAAGGAAAGAGCCCCGGACTGTGAAGAGAGAGGAGACTGTAGCTGCACAACCAGGTAAGTGAGAGTGACGGAAGTAGGTGTCTTGCGTGAGAGATCCAAAGGTCAAGAAGCCAGATTTTTTTTTGTCTTCCATTATTTTATTATATGTATGCAGATCTGTTTTATGTACAACAATTGATTCTATCAAATAATTAAACCAGTGATGTATCACTGGGCTCAGCACCTACCTAATATGACTTTTCTCTTCCTAGGTTTTGTCCTCAGGGGATATTGTGACATGTCACTGGGCCTAATACTGAGGTGACATTACTCTTTTGTCATGGCGCTACCCTCAGAATGCGTGGTGATGGGCCCAGAACAAATGTGATATGAGTCCCCTGCCTGGACCCTACCTACAAGGTGCATTATAACTTATCTGGGTCCCTTTCATTATTCTATTTTTATTTATTTTCTTCATTTTTTTACTATTTTTTTTTTAATTAAAAAAATTTTTTTTAAGATGGGGGTTTCGTCATGATGACCAGGCTGATCTTGAACTCCTGACCTTAGGTGATCCACCCACCTCAGCTACCCAAAGTGTTAGGATTACAGGTGTGAGCCACCATGCCCGGCTCATTATTCTATTTTATTATATTTATTTTAATTTTATTTTTGAGACATTTAATTTTACTTTTGAGACAGTCTCACTGTCACTCATGCTGGAGTGCAGTGGCGTAATCTCAGCTCACTTCAACCTGGATTCAAGTGATTCTCCTGCCTCAGCCTCCTGAGGAGCTGAGACTACAGGTGTGTGCCACCACAGCTGTTTAATTTTTGTACTTTTAGTAGAGACAAGGTATCACCATGTTGGCCAGGCTGGTCTAAAACCACTGACCTCAGCTGATCCACCCGCCTCAACCTCCCAATGTGCTGGTATTACAGGTGTGAGCCATTGTGCTTGGTTGCCTTTAACTACTTTATATAACTCTTCTCTGTTACCTAGAAGTTTCCCAAAAAAAGATTGTGACATATCTTTGGGCCTGGTACTGAGGTGATGTGACTCTTCTGTCCTGCCTGGGCCTTACCCACAGAGGAGAGAGTGACTTACTGCTGAGTTTAGCATGTAGGTGATAGATTCTTCAGCTGGCTCCCAGAAGTCCCTGTAACATATATCTGGGCCCATCACTGGGATTGTGTGACTCTCTTCTTTTGGGACCTGTCCACAGTGGGGATTGTGACATACTGCTTGACCTAACACCTACATGATACGACTCTTTTCTTATGCCTGTACAATGCCCCCTGGAGTGATTTTGACACATAGCTGGGCCCAAGTCAAAGGTTGTGTGACTCTAAACTTCCTGAGCCCTACTCATGAGGGGCACTGTCTTATCTCTAAGACTCTTAATTAGGTGATGTGACTCTTTTCTTTTTTTTCTTTGAGACGGAGTCTGCTCTATCACCCATAATTTAGAAGATGTGAGTCTCTTGCCTTGGAGTGGGTACTGTGACGTATTGCTAAACCCAGAGGTTGTGTGACATATTGCCGAGCCCAGTACATAGGTGATGTGACTCTTTTCTGTGGCTTGGACTTTGCCCAAGCAGGGATTGTGATGTGTTGCTGGACTCACCATGTATGTGTTGTGTCTCTCCTCTTCTGTGTAAGCCCTGAGTGCATTGTGTGTTGTGACATATGTGTGGATTCAGCACCTAGGTGGTATAACTTTTTTTTTTTTTTTAAGACGGGGTTTCACCATGTTGGTCAGGCTGGTCTTGAACTCCTGACCTCAGGTGATCCGCCCGCCTTGGCCTCCAAAGTGCTTGGATTACAGGCGTGAGCCACCACGCCTGGGCAACTTTTTTTTTTTTTTTGAGACAGAGTCTTGTTTTATCGCCAGGTGCCAGGCTGGAGTGCAGTGGTGCAATCTCAGCTCACTGCAACCTCCATATCCTGGGTTCAAGCAGTTCTCCTGCCTCAGCGTCTTAATTAGCTGGGATTAGAGGTGCATGCCACCATACCCAGCTAATTTTTGTATTTTTAGTAGAGATAGGGTTTCACCATGTTGGCCAGGATGGTCTCAATCTCTTGACCTCGTGATCCACCCACCTTGGCCTCCCAAAGTGCTGGGATTACAGGCGTGAGCCACTGCGCCCAGCCTAGGTGATACAACTTTATGGCATGGGAACTGCCCACAGAAGTATTACGACATATCTCCTTTCCATCGCCTAGGTGATTTGACACTTTTATTTTTCCTGTTTTTGGCATATTTTGGGTATGGTGACCTATCACTGAGTTCAGCACCCATGAGATGGGAGGCTTCTGCCTGAGCCCAGCACATAAGTGGACTGTGGCATATCTTTGCATTTATTATCTGGTAGATTTAACCCCCCTTTTCTGCCTGCACCCTGACCACTGAGAAGATTGTGACAAATCACTGGTCTCAGCACTCAGGTGATGTGTTTTTCCTGCCTGGTCCTTGCCCACAGATCATTGTAACATACCACTGGGCCTAGCATCCAGGTGATGTGACTCTGCTGACTGTACTCTGCTTTCAGGAGGAGATTTTAACATATTCCTAATCAAGCACCTAGGTGGTGTGACACTTCTGCCCTGTCCCTGCATTAAGAGAAGATTGTGACATGTCACTTCCCCAAAACACAGGTGATATGAGTCTACTCATCAGTCCCTATTCAGTGGTGGGATTGTGATGCATATCTTGTCCAAACTTCCTGGTGCAATAATGACTCTCATACCTCAAAACAACCAATAGCAGATACGCTGTCTCTCATAGCCAGGGTCAGGAAAATGAGTAGTGTCTTGTTTATCCTCTTTGTATGAAGGTCATAAAGAATTAACACTTTCTCACATACTGTGCAAAGTTGTCAAGAGGTACAGAGAATGTCCTAACAGTACTCGGCACACAGGGGAGGTTGTGACACTCATATGCATAGCCTACCAACAGTAAAAAGACTGTCGTTCTTCCACATACACACAGCTCACTGTTGAGGTTCTGAATCTCATACCTAGATGCAGTTGAAAGTTGGAAAATTGAATCTCATATGTTAATTCGGTCCATAGAGAGGTTAGTGTTTCTGAAAACAAGATTCAACACACCTGTGAGTTGGTGACTTCACTAAAATGACAATTTATAGGAGGGATTGAGGTTCTCATATTCAAGTCCAGACCATCACTGACATTGTCACTTATGTACTTACACCCAACATACAGACGGTATTATGTCTCATACCTAGAACTAGGTGAAATTGTTAATCTCATACCCTGACCTTAATTCAACTGTGTTCGTGACATACACTTCTTTTAGCACCTGAGTAATTTGACTCTCCTGCCTTGGCCCAGCATACAGATGGGATTGTGCCATATTGCTGGACCCAGCATTTAGGTGGCATGAGTCTACTCTTATTTCACAGAGGGTGTTGGACAGAGGGCATTGTCACAGAGAGCAAGGGAGGATTGTGGCATATCCCTGGACCCAGCACTGAGGTGATGTGATGCTCCTGTTTTTCCTGGGCCTCACATATTTTGAGTATTGTAAAATATTACTAGGCCTGCCACCTATGGGAATTGCATGTTCCTGCCTGGGCTCTGCCCACAGGGAACTTGTGACATATATCTGCATCCATGACCTAAAAGATGTGCCACTTCTTGCCTGCACCCAGCCCTACACAGGAAAGATTGTTACGTCTCCCTGAAGCAGACACCAGGTGATGTGGCTCTTCTGCCCTGTCTTGCCCCCAGGGAGCATTGTGACATACTGCTGAGCTCAGCACCGGGCTGAGCACTCAGGTGATGTGACATTCCTGCTTGGTTCCTTCCCTCAG
Source organism: Cacajao melanocephalus (assembly GCA_963573385.1). NCBI lineage: Eukaryota > Metazoa > Chordata > Mammalia > Primates > Pitheciidae > Cacajao > Cacajao melanocephalus. The sequence continues at coordinate 12,000 of CAUYLG010020324.1, forward strand.
GGAAGATTGTGAAATATCCTTGGCTGAAATCCCAGGTGATGTGTCTCTCTGCTAACCCCGTATCTATAAGTTAAATGGTGACATGTACTGTTACATGCACTCTGAATGAAGAGACCCCTTAAACAGGCTTTGTGTGAGCAACATGGCTGTTTACTCACCTGGGTGTGGGTGGGCTGAGTTCAAAAAGAGAATCAGCAGAGGGCGGTGGGATAGGAGTTGGTTTTATAGGTTTGGGGTAGGCAGTGGAAAGTTACGGAAGTTACAGTCAGGGTGGTTTTTGTAAGCTGGGAGGGGATCATAGGGTCTAGAGTCACAAGGTTGACCTATCAGTTGAGCAAGGTCGGTTACAAAGTCCAGTTGCCTTATCAGTTGAGGCAGGAATAAGGAAAAAGACAATAATGTCTCAAAGTTAATTTGGTGCTGAAGGGGTTGGCCATTCTTCTCCTTTTTGTGGTTTTCCAGTTACCTCAGACTTTCTGTTTTCAGGAACTCATCAGGAGGTGTATGTGCAGGTCACAGAGGTTCCCAAGCAGTCCATGGTGCAGCCCGTCAGCCTAAAAGACCTTACATATACTATAGTCAGCTTGTAAGTGTGATGATGACTCTCCTACCTCTAGTCGGCTATTAGAAGAAATAGTGTCTCTCATAGCTCGACTTAGATAAATGAGTCACATCCTTGGTCTTCTCTTTTTATGAATGTCATAAAGAATTGCCACACTCCCATGTATCATATAGTGCTCTTGTGTGTTACAAAGAGTGTTAATCCCAGGGCACAGCACACGGGTGAGATTGTTTCTTATATGCACACCTCACCAACCAATAGGATTATAACCCTCACACATGGAAAGAGCCCATTGCTGAGGTCTCGAATTTCAAATGCAAATGCTGTCCAAAGTTGGAATTGTGACTGTCATATGTGAGCCTCTAGCCACCGATGAGATGGTGACAGATTTCTAAACTCAGAAATTAGCAGATGAAGACTCTACTATCTAAACCTAACCAACTGGAGAGATGTTGACTCTAGTACCTGGGCTGAGGGCCACAAATATGGTCAAAGGTGCTTACAAACATGATTATAGAGTAATTGTGACTCTCATTTATACTGGATAAAGACTTTGAGTAGCACAGAGAGTGTACTAGCCAGACACCATGGCTCACACCTTTTATCCCAGCACTTTGGAAGGCTGAGGAGGGTGGATAATGAGGTCAGAAGTTCAAGACCAGCCTGGCCGACATGGTGAAACCCTGTCTCTACTAAAAATACAATACATTAGCTGGTCGTGGTGGTGGGCCCCTGCTGGGTCTGTCCTGCAGACCCTGGCCGATGGATGAAGTGAGTACTCAGACACAGGTATACAGTGTAAGAGCAGTTAGGTGACAGCCTGGCTCTAGTCGCCAGAGAGCAGCCACAAGAAGCTGGAGCTTCTTGCTTTTATTCAGAGCAGGCATAAGGCCGAAAACCTGGAGAAAACACAACCTGTAGGTAATTAACATTTATTGTTCCCCTTACAGGGAATGTCACTCGCATGGATGATCAAAGATAAGTTCCTGGTCAATATAAGTAAACAAGCCCGTTTAAGATAAATTTCTCTACGCTTTGTTGTAACTAGTCCTTGCCCTCTACCTCAGGGTTATAGAACTGCTGCCTTCAGCTGTTCTTCCATGGGGCTCTGCAAAACCTCCTGACCAATCAAAAGTTTGTGTTCTTTCCTTATATTTTTTCCCGCTACTCTGACCGATTCCTCAGAGGCACCTGTTATCCCAGCTACTCAGGAGGCTGAGGCAGGAGAACCACTTGAACCCAGCAAGTGGAGGTTGCAGTGAGCCAAGGTTGTGTCACCACCCTCCAGCCCAGGTGACAATGCTAGACTGTGTCTCAAAAAAAGAGAGAGAGTGTACTAACAAGACTCAGCACACAGGAGAGATTTTTACTGTTCTATGAACATCTGTCAAATGGTGTACATTACCATATTCTCACATAAAAACAGCCAGCTTTTGAAGTTCTGAATCTCACACATAGAGGAAGTCAAAGGTAGAACAATTTACTCTCAAATGTGGATCCAGTCCACAGATGAGTTGTTGACACTCAGAGCAACATTCAACATACCTATGAGGCTATGACTTCACTAACTGGACAAAGTCCACAGGAGGAGTATAGGCTGTCAGGTACAAATTTAGTCCACTATTGACATTGTAACTTCTGTTCTTATATACAACATATAGAAGGGTTAACCTCCCATACCCAAAACCGAAATAGGTGTGGGATTGTCAGTTTCATCCCTGCATCTTCCCACAGGTTTAATTGCAACATTTTTCTCTGCCCAGCACCTGAGTGATCTGACTCTTGTCTCAGACCAGCCCACAGATGTGGCTCTATTTTCTACATAAGCAATTGTGACAGATTGCTGGGTCTGACACCCTGGTAATGCAACTCTACTGCCAACAAGGAGCATTGTGACATATTTTCATTCATCACCCAGGTGATTGTGACTCTCTTCTCCTTCCTGGTTTCTGCTCACAGGGGGAGTTGTGACCTATCGCTTTGCTCAGCACCAAACAAGTGTGATTCTTCTTCCGTCGTAAGTTCTGCTGGCAAGGGAGATTGAGACATATTGTGGGGCTCTCCACCAACGTGACATTACTGTTTGAGCTTGGCTTGGACCTCAAAAGGCATTGTGACATTGCTGGGCCCAGCAAGAAGTCTCCTTGCTGGACCCTGACAAGAGCATTGTGACATATCTTTAAGAACATCAACTATTTGATGTGACTCTTATTTTATACAAAGGGTTTATTCATATGAGAGATTGTGGCGTATCTTCTGGCCCAGAAATCAAGTGATGTGTTTCTCCTGCCTGAGCATTGCTCACAGGGAGCACTGTGACATATTACTGGTCTCAGCACCCAGGTGATGTGACTCTACTGTCCGTGCCCTGCTTTCAGAAGAAAATTTAATATATCCCTGACTGAGCACCCAGGTTTTAACTCTTTGCCTGGTGCCTGCTCGCAGAGAAGATTGTGACATTTCCCTGGCCTGTTACCCAGATGATGTAACTCCTGCTCACTCCCTATCCACAGGGGAGATTGTGACATATCTCTTTGTTCATATCATAGGTGTGTTGTTGATGCTCATATCTGAAATCAGCCAATAGGAAACATAACTATCTCATATGTGGGCTTAGGAAAATTGGTAAGATTCTGACTCTCCGCTTTGTGGGAGGGTTAGAGAAAATTACAGTCACTCACATACTGTATAAAGCCCTCGGGTGGTATGGAGAGTGTCATAGCAGGGTCCAGAAAATAGATGAGATTGTGTTTTATATATGCACACTTTGTCCATTGTTAAGAGTTTCACCCTCATCCATGGATAGAGCCTACTGGTGAGGTGTTAAATCTTACAGGTGAATGCAGTGCAGAGTTGAAATTGTGACTGCCGTATGTGAACATGAGGCAACAGCTGACATGGTGACTCATTAGTAAGCCTAGCTTATAGGCAGGTGACAACTCTCATATCTGGACCCAACCATTACAGAGATGTTAACTCATATCTGGGTATGCAGCCACAGGTACGATCATGAGTCCATACTAGCACAAATGTCTCCCAGTCACAAAAGATTGCAACTCTCGTGCATACCTTATAAATTCCTTGGGTGGTACACAGAGTGTTCTAACTAGGCGCAGTGAACATTTGAGGTTTTGACACTTATACACAATCAGCTGATGGTAAAGATTGTTGCCTTTTCACATAACAGTTCACTGGAGGTTCTGAATCTCATATGCAGAGACAGTCACAAATGGGAAAATTTACTCTCGTAAGTGAATCCAGTCAAAGGTAAGTTGGTGACTTTCAGACCAAGACTGAACGCACCTGTTAGTATGTGATTCCACTAAGGTGACGCAGTCAGTGAGAGATTGAGTCATTCAGTGATTCAATTCATTCTAAAAATTGTGACTTGTGTGTACTTAAACTCAACATTACAGGAGGTGTTGACTTTCATACCAAGAATTGGGGTATATACAGAATTGTTAATCTCATCCCTGGTCTTATCTTCAGGTGTGATTTTGATGTACACTTCTGCCCAGCACCTGAGTAATGTGATTGTTAGAATTGGCCCAGCCTATGAATAGGATTGTGCCATACTGCTGGACCCAGCACCTAGGTGATGTAACTCTATTCTCCTGCCTTGGTGCTACTCTATTTTTTTGTTTGTTTGTTTCTGAAAAGCTGTAAAGTGCTACTCTAAAAAGACATTGTAATATATCAGAGACTTGCACCCAGGTAATGTGAGTCTCCTCGCTTGCCTTGGTGCTGGACACAGAAGTGGGTATGTACAGGATTGTTAAATCTTATCTTTGACCTTCCTGCACATGTGATTGTGACACATGCCTCTCTGTAGAACCTGAGTGAGTTTACTCTCCCACTTGGATTTAACCCACAGATGGAATTATGACATATTGCTGGACCAGAAACTAGGTTATGTGACTCTGTTCTCTTGCCTCTGTGGTTTCACATGGGGCATTGTGACATATCACTGGGCCTTGCACCCAAGTGATGGGAGATTTCTCTCCTGGCTTGGTGCTGTCCACAGTGAGTGTTGGGAAGTATTGCTGCCATCCCCCCTAGGTTATGTTACTCTCCTGCCTCTGCTTTGTCCACCTGGGTCATTGTGACATATTGCTGGGTCTAAAATCCAGGTAATGTAACTCTTGTTTGGGTTCTGCCTGCAGGAGTCATTGTCACATATCTTTGTGCTCATCACCTAGGTGACGTGACTCCCTTTTTCTGCCTTGTTCCTTCTCAAAAAAGTAACATCGCTAGGCCCAATTCCTAGCTGGTGTGACTCTTTTCTTTCTAGAATCCATCTGCAGCAGAGATTGTAACATTAAGCAGCATACTGATGTTATTTTTTGCTTTGGGCTTGCCCTCAGAAGGCACTGTAACATATTAATGGGCCCAATGCCAAGGTGATGTGTGTCTCCAGCTTAGACCCTGCCATCAGAGGGCATTGTGACATATCTCATGGCTCATCAGATGTTTGATGTTATCCCCTCCCCTGTTTTACCCTGTGTTTGCCTATAAGACACATGGTCACATGTTCCCAGGCCTAGCACATAGGTGATATCTTCCTGAGACCTGTCCATATGGGGATTGTAATATATCGCATGGACCAGTACTTACTTGATGTGACTCTCCTCTCATGCCTCGGCCCTGCTCACAGGTGTGATTGTGACACATAGCTTGGCCTAGCCCCTAGGTTATGTCACTCTCCTCTTATTCTCCAGCCATTTTCACAGCGGGCATTGTGACGTATTGCTGGACTGAGAACCTAGGTAATGTGATGCTCCTTTACTGCTGGAATTATACCCAAAAAGAGAGTTTGATATATTGCTTGGCCAGAATGCTAGGTGATGTTACTGTTCTGCCTAAGCCCTGCATACATTATGTATTTTGACACATTACTGGGGCCAATACCTGGGTGATGTAACTCTCCTGCATGGTCTTTGCCTATAGGGGTATGATGATGTATCTTTTCTTTTTCTTTTCTTTTTTTTTTTTGTCTGATGATGTATCTTTTCATTAATCACCCAGGTGGTATGACTCTCCACTTAAGCCTGCGCCTTGATGAAAGAGGAATTGTGACATATCCCTGGACCTAGCACTTAGGTGATGTAACTTGCCTTTATTGCCAAGGTATGGAATATTATGAGTATTGTGACATATCTCTGGGTCCGATATCTAGGGGATGAGAGACTCCTGCCTGGGCCCTGCCTGCAGGAGGCTTTGTGGCATGTCTAGTGAAAGAGGTGACCCTCTTCTTCTACCTGCTTTCTTCCCACAGAGAAGATTCTGACATCACTGGATTCAGCAATTAGAACATGTTTCTCGGGCTAGGCGTGGTGGCTTATGCCTATAATTCCTGCACTTTGGGAGGCCACGGCAGGTGAATCATGAAGTCAGGAGTTCAAGACCAGCAAGGTCACCCTGGTGAAACGTCTGTACTAAAAATACAAAAATTAGCTGGGCATTGTGGCAGGTGCCTATAATCCCAGCTACTGGGGAGGCTGAGGCAGGATAATCATTTGAAACCGGGAGGCAGAGGTTGAAATGAGCTGAGATTGCACCATTGCACCCCAGACTGGGTGACAGTGCAAGACTCTCAAAAAAAAAAAATGAGCCTTTCCCACAGAAACAGTGTAACATATCCTTGGGCTCAGGACCCAGATGACAGGACTCTGCACCTGTACCTTGTCTACTTAGCGTATTGTGAAGTATAAGTGGTTTTAATGCCCAGGTGATATAACTCCTGCGAGGCCACTGCCTTCTAGGGATATTTCAACATATCTTTGTACCAATCACACTGGTGATGTGAATCTTTTCATCTGCCCGGTTCTTTTTCACTGGGGAATAATAATATCTGTTGCTGCTTTCAGCACTGAGCTGATGTGACTTGTCTCTTCCTAGATTCTGCCCGAAAAAACCCTCACATATCACTAGGCTCATAAGCAAAGTTATTTAGCCTGGCCCTGCCCTTAAAAGACATTGTGACATATTGCAGTGCCCAGCACCAATGTAATTTGTCTCCTGCCTGAACCCTGCCTATTGGGGGTACTGTTTCATATCTCTTGGCTCATCAACTATTTGATGTGACTCTCCTTTCTTACCTGGGCTTTGCCAGTAGTAGAGATTGTGATCTATCTCTGGGCCTAGCACCTAGATGTTATGACTCTCCTCCCCTGCCTGCTCCATGCCCACAGAAAAAAAGAGTGACTTACTGCTAGGCTCAACTCACAAGTGATTCAATTTTTCTGCATGACCCCGGCCCACACGGCTTATTGTAACATCTCTAGGTCCATCATCTAGATGATAATGACTTTCCTTTTCCTCCCTGGAACTGTCCAGAATGAGGATTGTGACACATCACTTGGCCCTGCACCTATGAGCTATGACTCTCTTCTTTTCCCTAGGCCTATCAATTTGGGTGATTGTGTCATATAGCTTAACTCAGCCCCTAGGTTGTGTGACTCTCCTGTTTTTCCTGAGTCCTACCCACAGGGGTCATTGCAACATATCTCTAAGCCCCTAATTTAGGTAATTTGACTCTCCTGCCTGGGGATTCCCCTCAGTGATTTTTGTGACATATTTTTTGATTCAGCACCTAGGTAATGTGACTACTGCTTGAACTCTGTCACAGAAAGTATTGTGATATATCACTAGGCCGAACACCTAGGTGAAGATACTGTCTTCTCCTGCCTGGACCCTGCATAAATTGTATATTTTGACATGTCCCTGGATTCAACACATGGGTGATTCAACTCTCTCACATGGACCATGAGCATGGGGTTTTTAGGATGTTTATTATTGTTCATCACCTAAGTGATATGACTCCTCTCCTCCTTGAACCCTGTCGAAAGCAAAGATTGTGACATATCACTGAAACCAGAAATTAGGTGATGTGACTCTTCTGTCTAGCAGCCACATATTTTGGGGATTGTGACATTTCACTGGGCCAAACACCTAAAAAATGGGAGGCTCCCGCCTCAGCCCTGTCCACAGGGGTTCTTGTGACATATCTGTGTCCATTACATAAAAGATGAAACACCTTTTCTATCTGCACCCTACCCATAAGAAAGATGGTGAAATACTGTTGGGCCGAGCCACCAGGTGATGTGTCTCTTTTGCATGTGCATAACTTTTTTATTTTGAGATGGAGTCTTGCCCTGTTGTCCAGACTGGAGTTACAATATCGCCATCTAGGCTCACTGCAACCTCTGCCTCCTGGGTTCAAGCGATTCTCCTGCCTCAACTTCTGACTAGCTGGGATTACAGGTGCCTGCCACCACACCTGGCTAATTTTTTTAAATTTTTTGTAGAGACAAGGTTTCACCATGGTAGCCAGGATGGTCTCAATCTCCTGACTTCATGACCCGCCTGCCTGGGCCTCCCAAAGTGCTAGGATTACAGATGTGAGCCGTCGCTCCCAGCCATGTGCATAACTTTCAGAAGAAAATTGTAACATGTCACTGGTCAAAAACCCAGATAATGTGACTCTCCTGCCTTGTCACAGCCCTCAGGGAAAAAATTTACATATCATTGGACCAGCATCCAGGTGATGTGACTCTCCTACCCATCTCACAGGTTTAATGATGACTTTTGTATCAGCCAATAGAAAAGATATTGTCTCTCACAGCTAGGCATAGAAAAAGAAGTAAAGGGGCCAGGCGTGGTGGCTTATGCCTGTAATCCTACCACTTTGGAAGACTGAGGTGGCGAATCACCTGAGGCCAGGAGTTTGAGACCTGGCTGACCAACGTGGAGAAACCCCATTTCTACTAAAAATACAAAATTAGCCAGGCGTGGTGGCACATGCCTGTAATCCCAGCTACTGGGGAGAATGAGGCAGGAGAATTGCTTGAACCTAGGAGGCGGAGGTTGTGGTGAGCCGAGTTTGTGCCATTGTACTCCAGCCTGGGTGACAGGAGCAAAACTCCATCTCAAAAAAAAGGAAAAAATGTAAAATCCTGGTCTCCTTTCTGTATTAAGGTTATAGAGTATCACGACTCTCTCGCGTATTGTATAAAGCACTTGGATGGTACAGAGCATGTTATCATAGGACCCAGCAAACAGGTTAGATTGTGTTTCATGTAAGCACCAGTTTTTAGAATTGCCAGCACACCTTTGTGATTGTAACTTTACTAAGGAGAAAATTTATTTATGTATTTATTTATAGATAGAGTTTTGCTGCTGTTACCTAGGCTGAAGTGCAGTGGCGTGATCTTGGCTCACTGCAAACTCTGCCTCCTGGGTTCAAGCAATTCTCCTGCCTCAGCCTCCCGAGTAGCTGGGATTACAGGTGCCCATCAACATGCTAATTTTTGGTATTTTTAGTAGACA
>CAUYLG010020326.1:0-12867 GCA_963573385.1 Cacajao melanocephalus
CCCCCCTTGTTATCCCTCCCAACCCTCCCCACTCCCTCTGTCCCTCTCCTAGGCCCCCCCAACTGACAGCAGTGTGTGATGCTCCCCTCCCTGTGTCCACGTGTTCTAATTGTTCAACACCTGCCTATGAGTGATAACATGCGGTGTCTATATTTTTAAAATTATGACTATCATATCCATGTGCCACGGTACAACTTTTCAAAATTTTGCATTCAGTGGCATCGTGTTGGTAGCTTGAAAGTGACCATATTGGAGAAATTTACACCACGAAAATCAGAAAATGCAACCTGTCAAGACTTCCCCTACTATATAGCCCCCCACACACACTCCAGAGAGCCGACTGTTGAGTGTTTACCAGCACATTATGACAAAGGATCAAAGCCAAGAAAGGGGTGTCTGGAAATTTGTAATGAACTCTAAGCCCATGTGAAGAAGTTGAATATTCTGTCCAGAATAATGAAAAAAAAATCACATCAATTTGATTAATGTCCTCCTGAGTGACTTCTGAGAGAAGCTCGAACTATTTTAATTCATTTAATAAGAAATAGTTAACACATAAAGAAAAATATAACTAAGCACCTCTTATGTACCATATCAATTTTGTAAATATTTGCTACTATATTTTATGAAAAATAAACTGAGACCTCAAAAAGTTCATAGAAAAATAGAATTAAAAGATAAAAATAAAAAATATAAATAGTATTTCTCAATGTAAGACCCAAGAAATTTAAAATAAGTAAGTGATACAAGTGATGACACCAGCCATTTATTCCATTTCTAAGAAACTTAAGTGCTGGGAATATAGTTATGTCAATGCTGTCTTTTCTTCATTATTAACTGAAGATGAATTGGTGCCCTTTAAAGATTTTTTTAATTTTAGGAAGGAAAAAAAAAGGAACCAATCATAACTGTAATGCAGAGGTCTAAATTTCCTATGAAAACACTCACAAAATTGCCCTTGTTCGATAAGAGGAATGAGCAGGAGCATTGTCATGGTGGAGGAGGTCTCTCTGATGAAGCTTTGCCAGGAGTTTTTCTGCTAAAGCATTGGCCAGCTTTCTCAAAACACTCCCATAATAAGCAGATGTTACTGTTTTTTGGCCCTCCAGAGAGTCAACAAGCAAAATGACTTAAGCATCTCAAAAAACTTTTGCCATGAAGTTTGCTCTTGACCAGTCCATTTTGGCTTTGAGCAGACGAATTCTACCTCCTGGTAACAATTGCCTCAATTGTGCTTTGTCTTCAGGATCATACTGGTAAAGCCATGTTTCATCTCCTGTTACAATCCTTTGAAGAAATGCTTCAAAATCTTGATCCCACCTGTTTAAAATTTCCATTGAAAGCTATGCTCTTGTTTGCAGCTGATATGGGTGCAACAGTTTTGGCAATCATTGAGTGGAAAGTTTGCTCAACTTTAATTTTTCAGTCAGAATTGTGTAAGCTGAGTCAATTGAGATGTTTATGCTATTGGCTATTGTTTCTGCTGTTAATTGTCAGTCCCCTTTATTTCAGGCACAAACAAGACTAATTTTTTCCTTACAAAATGACATGAATTGTCTGCCACTAAAGGCTTCATCTCCCATATTGTCTAGTCTCTTTTTAAAATTTGTTTTCTATTTATAAACCACTGACTGATTTGAGACATTGTCCCCATAAACTTTTCCTAATACATCAATCATTTTAACATTCTTCTACACAAGATCCACCATAAATTTGATGTTTGTTCTTGCTTCAATTTTAGCAGATTTCCTGTTGCTCTGATAGGGACTTTTTTCAAAATAGTATCCTATCTTTGTTTGTGTTTCAAACTAGATCCTGTTCAAATATGTTATAACAGCTTAGTCCAAGTTTATTTGGGTGCAAAAAGTTTTTGAAATCCATGCATAGTATTTTTTTTCCGTAAGTTATTGTGTTACAGGTGGTATTTGGTTACATGAGTAAGTTCTTTAGTGGTGATTTGTGAGATTTTGGTGCACCCATCACCCATGTATACACTGCACCATATTTGTAGTCTTATCCCTCATCCCCCTCCCACTCTTCCCCTCAAATCCCCAAAGTTCATTGTATCATTGTTATGCCTTTGCATCCTCATAGCTTAGCTCCCATATATCAGTGAGAACATATGATGTTTGGTTTTTCATTTCTGAGTTACATCACTTAGAATAATAGTCTCCAATCTCATCCAGGTCACTGGAAATGTTGTTAATTCATTCCTTTTTATGGCTGTGATATATTTTATAGAGATAGTTTCTTTATCCACTCGTTGATAGATGGGCATTTGGGTTGGTTCCATTATTTTGTAATTGTGAATTGTGCTGCTATAAACATGTATGTGCCAGTATCCACTTTGAATAATGGCTTCTTTTCCTCTGAGTAGATACCCAGTAGTGGGATTGTTGGGTCAAATAGTAGTTCTACCTTTATTTCCGTAAGGAATCTCCACACCATTTTCCATAGTGACTGCACTAGTTAACATTTCCACCAATAGTGTAGAAGTGTTCCCTGTTCACCACATCCATGCCAATATCTACTGTACGGCTATTCTAAGGAGTGAAGTGATATTGCATTGTGGTTTTACTTGATTTTCCCTGATCAATAGTGATGTTGAGCAGTTTTCCATTGTGGCCCATTTGTGTATCTTCTTTTGAGAATTGTCTATTCATGTCTGTAGCCCACTTTTTGATGGAATTGTTTTTTACTTACTGAATTGTTTGAGTTCATTGTAGATTCTGGATATTAGTCCTTTGTCAGATGTATAGATTGTGAAGATTTTCTCCCATTCTGTGGGTGTCTGTTTACTCTGCTAACTGTTCCTTTTGCTTTGCAAAAGCTCTTTAGTTTAATTGAGTTCCAGCTATTTACTTTTATTGCATTTCCTTTTGGGTTCTTGGTCAAGAAATCCTTGCCTAGGCCAATGTCTAGAAGGGTTTTTCCTATGTTATCTTCTAGAATTTGTGTAGTTTCAGGTCTTAAATTTAAGTCCTTAATCCATCTTGAGCTTATTTTTGTATAAGGTGAGAGATGAGGATATAGTTTTATTCTCCTACATGCGGCTTGCCAATTATCCCAGCACCATTGTTGAAAAGGACGTTCTTTCCCCACTTTATGTTTTTGTTTGCTTTGTGGAAGATCAGTTGGCTGCAAATATTTGGGTTTATTTCTGGGTTCTTTCTTCTGTTCCATTGGTCTATATGCCTATTTTTATACCAGTACCATGCTATTTTGGTGACTATGGCCTTATAGTATAGTGTTAACTTAGGTAGCGTGATGCCTCCAGATATGTTCTTTTTGTTTAGTCTTGCTCTGACTATGCAGGTTCTTTTTTGGTTCTATATGAATTTTTTTTAAATTGCTAATTTTCTGAAGAATAATGGTGGTATTCTGATGGGGATTGCATTGAATTTGTAGATTGCTTTTGGCAGTAGGGTCATTTTCACAATATTGATTATACCCATCCATGGGCATGGGATATGTTTCCATTTGTTTATGTCATCTATTTGTTTCAGCAGTGTTTTATAGTTTTCCTTGCAGAGGTCTTTCAACTCCTTTGTTAGGCATATTCCTAAGTGTTTTATGTTTTTTTTGGCAGCTATCATTGTAAAAAGGTTCTGATTCTCTGCTTGGTCACCTCTAGTGTGTAGAAGAGGTACTGACTTGTGTATATTAATCTTGTATCCAGAACTTTACTAAATTATTTCATCAATTCTAGGAGCTTTCTGAAGAAATGCTTAGGGTTTTCAAGCTAAATGATCATATTGTCAGCAAACAGTGGCAATTTCACTTCCTCTTTACTGATGTGAGTGCCCTTTGTTTCTTTCTCTTCTTTGATTGTTCTGGCTAGAACTTCCTGTACTATGCTGAAAAGGAGTGGTGAGCGTAAGCATCCTTGTCTTGTTCCTGTTCTCAGAGGGAATGCTTTCAACTTTTCCCCATTCAGTATTATGTTGCCTGTGGGTTATCTTAGATGGCTTTTATTACATTAAGGTATGTCCTTTGTATGCCAATTTTGCTGAGAGTTTTAATCATAAAGGGATGTTGGATTTTGTTGAATACTTTTTCTGCATCTATTTAGATGACCTTGTGATTTTTGTATTTAGTTCTGTTTATGTGGTCTATCACATTTATTGACTTGTGTATGTTAAATGATCCCTGAACTCCTGGTACGAAACCCACTTGATCATGGTGAATTCTCTTTTTGATATGTTGTTGGATTCAGTTGGCTAGTGTTTTGTTACAGATTTTAGCATCTGTATTTATCAAGGATATTGGTGTGCAGTTTTCCTTTTTGAAAATTTCCTTTTGAAGGTTCTTTTTGAAGTTGATTTCTAGTTTTATTCCACTGTGGTCTGAAATTGTCTTTATTAGGCTCATTTTACTGACTAGCATATGGTTAATCTTGGAGAAATTTCCAGGTGCTATTGAATAGAATGTGCATTCTGTGAGTGTTGGATAAATGTTCTATATATATCTGTTAAGTCCATTTGTTCCAAGGTATAATTAAACCCATTGTTTCTTTGTTAATTTTCTGCCTAGATGACCTGTCTAGTGCTGTCAGTGGAGTACTGAAGTCTCCCACTATTATTATGTTGCTGTCTATCTCATTTCTTAGGCCTACTAGTAATTGTTTTATAAATTTGGGACCTCCAGCATTAGGTGCATATATGTTTAGAATTGTGATATTTCATGTTGGCCAAGGTCTTTTACCATTATATCCTGTCCTTCTTTGTCTCTTTCAACTGTTGTTGCTTTAAACTTTATTTTGTCTGATACAAGAATAGCTACCCCTGCTGACTTTTGGTGTCCATTTACATGAAATATCCTTTTCCAGCCCTTTAAGTTTAGGTAAGTCCTTATGTGTTAAGTGAGTCTCCTGAAGGCAGCAGATAATTGGTTGGTGAGTTCTTACCAATTCTGCAGTTATCTTTTAAGTGAAGCATTTAGGGCATTTACACTCAATGTTAGTATTGAAATGTGAGGTACCCTTGCTTTCATCATGTTCTTTGTTGCCTGTGTACTTTGGTTTTGTTTTTTGTTTTTGCTTTTTAACTTGTATTTTTGTTTTATAGGTCCTGTGTGATTTACTCTTTAAAGAGGTTCTATTTTGATGTGTTTCCAGGATTTGTTTCAAGATTTAGAGTTCCTTTTAGCACTTCTTGCAATGATGGTTTGGTAATGGTGAATTCTCTCAGCATTTGTTTGCCAGAAAACAACTGTATCTTTCCTTCATATATGATGATTACTTTCACTGGATACAAAATTCTTGGCTAATTGTTTTGTTTGAGGAAGCTGAAGATAGGGTCCCAATCCCTTCTAGATTGTAGGGTTTCTGCCAAGAAATCTGCTGTTAATCTGATGGGTTTTCCTTTATAGGTTGCCTGGTGTTTCCGTCTCACAGCTCTTAAGATTCTTTCCTTCATCTTAAATTTGAACAACCTGATGACAACGTGGCTAGGTGAAGATCTTTTTGTGATGAATTTCCTAGGTGTTCTTTGTACTTCTTGTATTTGGCTGTCAAAGTCTTTTGCAAGACCAGGGATGTTTTCCTCAATTATTCCACCAAAAATATTTTCCAGGCTTTTAGAATTCTCTTCTTCCTCAGGTATACCAATTGTTCTTAGGTTTGGCTACTTAATATAATCCCAGATTTCTTGGAAGATTTGTTCATATTTTCTTATTCTTTATTCTATTATTTCTTTATTCTTTGTTGGATTGGTTTAATTTGAAAACCTTGTCTTTGAGCTCTGAATTTCTTTCTTCTGCTTGTTCAATTCTATTGCTGAGATTTTCCAGAGAATTTTGCATTTCTAAAAATGTGTCAAAATTTTCCTGAATTTTTGATGGTTTTTTCTTTAAGCTATCTATTTCCATGAATATTTCTCCCTTTTCTTCTTTTGTGATTTTTGTAATTATTATTTCCTTGCAGTCTTCACCTTTCTCTGATCTCTCACTGATTAGCTTAATAACTAACCTCCTGAATTATTTTCCAGGTAAATCAGGGGTTCCTTCTCAGTTTGGATCCATTGCTGGTGAACTAGTGTGATTTTGGGAGGGTGTTGAAGATCCTTGTTTTGTCATATTACCGGGGTTGGTTTTCTGGTTTCTTCTCATTTGGGTAGGTTTTGCCAGAGAGAAGGTCTAGGGCTGAAGGCTGTTGTTCAGATTCTTTTGTCCCATGGGGTGTTCCCTTGATGTAGTACTCTCCCCCCTTTCTTAAGGATGTGGCTTCCTGTGAGCTTAACGGCAGTGATTGTTGTCTTCTGGGCCCATCGCCAGCAAGTCTACCTGACTCTGGGCTGGTACTGAGGGTTGTCTGCACAGAGTCCTGTGATGTGAGTCATCAGTGGATCTCTTGGCCTTGAATACTACCACCTGTTCTGTTGGAGGTAGTGGAGAATGCAGTAGACTCTGTGAGGATTCTTAGCTTTGGTGGTTTAATGCTCTATTTTTGCACTGGTTGGGCTACTGCCAGGATGTGGTGCTTTCCAGAGAACATCAGCTGTAGTGGTATGGAGAGTAACAGGCAGTGGACGAGCCCTAGATCTCCAATATTGTATGTCCTTTGTCTTCTGCTACCATGGTGGATAGGGACAGACCCTCAGGTGGGGTGAAGCTAAGCATACCTGAGCTCAGACTCTTTTAGGGTAGGTCCTACTGCAGCTGCTGTCAGGGATGGGGATGAAATTCCTAGTCACTGGAGTTATGTACCAGGAGGATTATGGCTGCCTCTGCTGAGTCATGCAGGTTGTCAGGGAAGCGAGGGAAAGCTGATAGTCACAGGCCTCACCTAGCTCCCACACAAACTGAAGGGCCGGTCTCACTCTTACCATGCTCACTCCACCAAAGGCCAAAAGTCAGTTTCCAGTCAGAGAGTGAGAATGGCTTGAAAATTTGCTGAAGGCTATCCATTTCCTAGCTGTGAGAGAAAAGGGCTTTAGTCCTTCTCCTGCCTGTGAAGTCTATATGACCGATTCGTGCCATCCCCCGAGTTCTGACCAGGAGGCTTAGTCCCTTTCAAATTGTTACAAAGTTCAGCTAGAAAATTCCTTCTCTGTGTAGAGTTTTACTACCTTCTCCTCTGGCCACTGCCCTGATGGATCCTTGTGCCAGGCAGGAATGTGCTGCTTGGGGACCCAGTGAACTCCCAAGGCCTTTCTGCGGCTTCCTGTAACCCTGTGTTTCGCTCAGCTGTCTAACTTGACTCAGCTTCAGGTAAAGACAGAAACTTCTCAAACAAATAGACCTTCAGCTTTGCCAGTGGGGGGCATGTGTTCAGGAGAGGAGGGTCTCCCATTCCCACTTTGACAGTTGGTGCACTCACAGTATTCAGGATGCCTCCCGGGTCCTGCAGTAGCAGTCTGCTTCCTTCAGAGGGTCTATGGGTCCTCTTGGGATGAGTAGTTTGCTGTTAAGTTGATCTGGAGCTAAAATTCACAATGCAAACCTCCGCAGGCTGCTCTGCCTGAAGCTTCAATCTCATCCTGCCTCCTGTCCACCATGATCCCCTGTATCCTGGCACACATAGTATTTTTGATAATACATATTTTCCATGAAGTTTTGAAGATCCTGTGTATAGTTAAATTTATTTTCACCAATTTTATTTCCCTCCCTCACACCCCAGAGTTAACTACTTTTCTAAACTTGGTATTTAGTACTACCATTTTTGTTATTTCACACACTACATAAATAGCTATACAAAACACTGTCTTTTATTGCATTGATAAAATATATACATATTTTTAGAAACTTCTTGTTGTTCATCTTTATTTGTAATAATTGATCCATGTTGATTCACAAAACTTTGCTCAGATATAGTTAAACAACTGCTAAATTCCAGTATTCCAGTATGAAAACACCAAAATGTGTTTATCTAATTTTGATTGATGGTTATTTCTAATTTTGCCTCAGCAAAAATATTTGCTTTTCTCTTTATACATACAAGAGCAGTGGATTCACTAGGCTATATACCTACACAAACATATACATATAATTTTTTACTTTTTGGGTTAGTGGATTTTCCCTATGTTTGTGTTGCCAAACTACTTTCTATTATGTTGATACTGATTTATATTCACAACAGATATAGGAATTTATTTCTTTTTTCTTTTCCACATCCATATCTTCACCTGGTACAGTTACCGTTTCAAATTTTGAGGGAAATGGTTTATCAAATGTGCTTATTTTATTTTCTCTTTTCATTAGTGAACTGATTTTTCTTCCTGTGCTAATTTAAATTTACTCTTTGGAGAAATACCTGATATTTTTTGTGAACATAAAAAGGATCGAATTGTCAAGGCAGACTCACATGGATTAGTGCTCTTATCCCATGTCAAACTTTACTGATAAACACAAGGGTACAAGTAAACACAAGCCACTTCCAGAAAAGCAAAGGAATGTCCTAGGTCATCTATGGCAGATGCCCAGATCCTTCCTTTTCTTATCATCATGCTCTGTCCCAGGTTAATAAATAGGGGGACAATGAAAAATGTAATTTAATGTTCATTGTTTTTAAATACAATATAATTAAATTATTATATAATATATAAACATAATATCCTTATTTAAAATAGTAATTATAAATACCAAGGTAGAAACCAACAATCTTTCTACCTTCAAATGCCACTCCTATTATCGTAAACAGTGCAGTATGAATATTTTTTCATATCCTTCCAATGCTACTAATTTGTGAATAAATAAATTAAAAGTTTACCTGTATATATTGTGTTTAAACACATTAAATCCTATCTACTTAAAAAATCTAAGTTAGTATTTTATGTCTACATCAAATTTAAGAGAAAAAAGTAAGAAAATGCCTTCAAAATGAATGATTCCATTGTTAATGTTCATTACCGTTTTGTGCATATGTGCTTTAAAATGTTTTTAGTTTAAGCTTTACTAAAATATTTATTATGATCTGAGTGAAATGATAAGTTTAGTTTAACTGCTAAATTGCTCTATTTTTGCTTAAGACAAACTATCTGATACTGCTCTTTATATTAAGGCTCACGACATTAAGTGAGAGTTTTCCTAAATAGTCTGTTTCATATAAAATATCTAAATTGTTTAAAGGCCTTACTAAAGTTACTGAAAGTTAATTCATACAGACTACATTTCTTGACAGTAATGGCATATAAAATCAGCAGCACCAATGCATGAAGAATGAGAGGATTTGATAACTTAACTTCATAGATTTATTCTGGAGCTAATTAGTTTTCCTTAAATTCTGCTTGATCAAGTAGCAACTGTGGGCAGAACATTTCTGCATCTAGAATCAGACATTTTAGATTAGTTGGTAATGATAAAGGGACTTCTGGTCCTGAAAGGTTACTTACTTTATTCTACTTGTATACAATGTCTATAATATTTTTAAGAAATAAAATATGCAATGAAAAGTATTCTACAGAATAAAAATGCTGGCAGTGAAATGTATGAACAGATATTTAAAGCACATTTTATAATTACTTTCCAAAATTTGTATTACTTTACAGAAAATATAAATTGACATTATGGTGTTAAAATACTATTGATCTTGTGTTGGGATAAGATTTTTAGGAGTATAATTTGTAGAATTTCAAATATTTTTCTGTAAAGCCAATATTTAGTTATTTCTAAAACTTTGATCTGTTTTAAAATGTTATGATTATAATCTTGATTGTTGGCTCTATACATCTTGTAGTTCAGGGCATTTTGAACAAGCTGTAGATTTCTAAAAGAAATAATTTGTATTGAAAAGAATATGAAATAGCCAAAACCCGATGGCTTACCTTTATGGCAGTCATAGTATAAAATATACAGAAACATTTGTTTAATTTATGTTCCAGCTTGTATTTGAAATTTATTACATAGAAACATAATAATATCATTTATTTTATATGTGACAAGATAACCTTATAACTTTATGAATGTCAGGTAAATTGGGAAAAGATGCTACTATCAGTAAATATGCTCACAGCCAGACTGAAACTTGACATTTCTTTGAAAATTGATTATGGACTGAGTTCAGTGGCTCACATCTGTAATCCCAGCACTTTGAGAGGGTGAATTGGGCAAAACACTTGAGCCCAGGAGTTTGAGACCAGCCAAGCCTGGGCAACATAGTGAGACCCTATTCTCTATAAAATAAAAAGAGAAGAAAAGAAAAAACAAAATTAATTATGGAAAGATATCAAATAGGAAATTAGCATTGATTAAATGGATTGTTAGTATTGCTGTCATTGTTTTCTCAATTAATTGCATTAATGAGAGACTCCTGAGGGTACATCCTATGGTGTGGTGGAAAGAGCAAATATTAATAATTTGGGATCATAAGAACCAGTTGTATTTCTCAGTACTAGTATAATTTCCAGCACACGGCATTGTTGAAACTACAGTTATATCTGCAAAATATTAGCTATATTTCTATGCAATTCAGATATGTTGGAAATAATACTAAAAAAAACTTATATCTGCGCTTGAAGAGCTTCCTGATCTTCTTATCAAGAAAGTATTTTTAGAATGCTAATTGAAAGGAGCATTTAATCAAAGAATCCAATGTGCCATATGTGTAAGACATTTTTTTGATGGTTTAAGACATTTTCACAAATGGCATCTATACACAAAACTCATAATGATGAAACAGCTTTAGTCTGCCATGCTTTAAGAAATTATAGTGTGAGTTCATACTTATTAAAAAAAAATCTATGATGATGGTATTTATTTCTGCTTACATAATATTATGAAAATTGTATTAGTAAGAAGGTATGTTTAACAAATCTATTTTAGAAGTGTTACATCAATTTTGCTGCCTTTTCCCAGAGCATTAAGAATGAATGTGACATATAACATCTAACTTACCCCTAATTTAGAAATTAAATTTTAATATTTATTCAAGTTGATTTTAGTCCAAGTTTTGAAATGTGGTTAGACTAAATTCATAGTTTAAAATATTTTTGAGGGAATCCAGTAAGTCATCATGTAAAGAGGATTTTTGCATGCCAAATAATACTTACATTAGGTATCTCTACAAAAAATATTAAGGATTTTTCAGTGTCATGTAAGTCACACAGTACTGACCCATGGTTTTATGAACCCCCTCAAATTACCTTGCTGCAATGGATTATATACTGGGCTTCACTTTGAAGACCACCCAAAAACTCCATCTGTTCCACATAGAATTGCCATTCTGCTTGTATGTATTCCATGGTCTACAGCTGATATTAAACACATTCATTCACAAAGCAATTCAATATGTTACTTTTTATTTAAGTCAAAAATTAAATATTATTGTAGCAGTTAGATTCATGATTACTCTTAAGTTTATCCCAATTTCCAACAAATACTCTTAACAGCCAGCTTGGGTCTCATTGCCATAACATCAGTCTCCATATTATTATTTGAAGAAACAGAAGCACATGCTGTGGCCATGACCATAATTTTCCTCTTTAGAATGCACTGGCTGGCTTTCTGTACAGCAAATTAGACACTCTATTAAGTCATATGATGATAGATGATAAAAAGATAGATAGAGAAAGTGGGGAGCAAGGGGAGCCAGGCTTTTGGTTGTAAACCTAATCTAACTTCCTGTATGATATTAATGTAACTCTCTACTCAAGAGTTTCTGTGCTTTTGACTAAGTCCCTCAACTAGAGATATATTATTTCAAAATTTCCAGCTTTCTAATGAAATAGTTGAATCAGAGAGCAGAGATGAGCTATAGCCCTGTGAGGAAAATTATCAAAATTTGGAAAGTTGAATTTTGTTCTTAGAATAGTTGATTATAGATAGATATATTCTTCCAAAATCTTCTTCAGTAAATAGACTTTGGAATACAAATGTATTTTAAAACTTTCAATGTATGTTTAGAATGGTATAATAGAAATAAAAGTCCTCATTCTTGACTTTAAGAAATTAAATTCAGACTAGAGGGATATAAATTAATTTTTGAAATGTTTGAGTCAGGAAAACTTTAGCAAAAAACTAATATCATTTTATCACAATACAGATGAGGAACTTCAGCCTTATAGATACTAAAATCTGTGGCTAATGAAAGAATCAGGTCTAAAACCCAGATTAATAGCTTACCAGTTAATAACTAGAGTAAAAATGTGTATACTAGTTTATTATTTCTCCCCAATTTACACATTGTTAATATTCAATTTGTGGTTTATTTGTAACTTGTAGATAATCAATTTTAAGATTATTAGTTTAGATATAAATATGCCTCTTTTAATAAGTTTTTTAAAACCTCAAAATACTATAGCTATTTGAAAATATATTGCAGTATTTACAACGAGATTCTTTAAAAAGTTTCTAAAGTAACTTATATAACAATAGTGATATTTGTGTTTATATCCACCTCCAAAACTACACATTAGGTTATATTTCAGAATACTTTGAAAAGAGAAAATTTATAATAACAGTAGCTGCTGTTTACAGAACATCACTGTGTATCTGACAGTGAGTTGAACTCTTGAGGAATGTGTGTTGTGTTATAAAATTCTCTGAACTTACCATGTTAGGCACTGTTCCATTTTACATAGGAGGAATCTGCATAGATTAGAGAAAAAGGTTAAAAGGAATATAAATGAATAAAGGTATGTGTACCAGATGTCCAAGATGAACAAAACTATAAAGTGAATTTCAGTATACATAGATTACATTCAACAAGGCTCAAAATTTTTTTTTTAAGAAAGAGAGAGAAAAGAAGAAAGAGTGAAAGAAAGAAAAAAAAAGAATGAAAGAGAGAAAGAGAGAGGAAGAGAAAGAGGGAGAGAGAACGGGATTCTTGTTCTATTGCCCAGGCTAGAATGCAGTCTAAAAATGGGTATTAAAAACCTCTTTTTTGCCAATATTTGTGCTTAACAATGGAGACGGGAAGGAATAAAGGATGAA